>BLBF01000097.1:2696657-2720790 GCA_015471245.1 Laticauda colubrina
TTCCTTCAGGTATTATCCCACATCATTGTAGTTCTGTTAAAGTTGTAGCAACGTTTCAGCAGAATCTCATCTGCCATCATCAGGCTTCTGTTTAAATTTAAATTTAAAACTAACGGCTGTGATAGCCTGACCCACATACGAACTCAGTACAGAAGCCTGATGATGGCAGATGAGATTCTGCTGAAATGTTGCTACAACTTTAAAAGCACTACAATGACGTGGGATAATACCTGAAGGAAACTGAACTGCATTCATATACATATATATATATGTGTGTGTGTGTGTGTTTTTATGTATACACACACACATATATATATTCATTCATTCTGGAAGCTGCCTCGAGTCATCATGAGCAAATAGACAGCAATATAAATTCAATTAATAATAATTGTAAGTGGAGTCCTTGGAGCAATACCTAAAGGGCTACCTCACTATTTGGAAATTCTGAATTTGTCAGACTTGAATACCCTGATTCTACAAAAAAACCACCCGACTTGAACAGCTGACGCTACCTGAACAGTTCCCAGGTTCTTGGTTAGGACTTGAGCTGTTGAGCTACCAACCAGCCCCAAAGGCTGTGAATCTCACTAAAGATTAACCAGTAATAATAACAATAATAACAACAATGGAGTCAAATCCGTACGTGGACAGAGTAGGGGACAAAGCTGACTTGTGGACAAAGCAGAGGGCAGCCGTGGCCCAACCATTATTCACTGGCTCTCTGCAAAGCTGATGCAGCCACTGCTGGATAAACGGTTGGTCAGTCAAAAAAAGAGGATTCGATGGCCGTACAGAGACTGGTCAGCAAGAAGCAGGACACAGAAACTGTCTCCTCACCCACAGAAGCTCAATGCTGGGTTGGGAACAAACACTCAGGGCAGAAGTCTCCAAACTTGGCCACTTTAAGACTTCCAACTCCCAGAATTCTCCATCCAGCTATTGAAGTCCACAAGTCTTAAAGTGGCCAAGTTTGGAGACCTCTGACATAAGGAATAAGCACTTCAAAAATTAAAAAAAAAAACCCCACATCCCAACCACATTGAGGACAACCTCGGTCTCCAACCTCGGCAACTTCTGGGAGTTCTAGGCGTTGAAGTCCACAAGTCTTAAAAGTTCCCAAGGTTGGAGACCCCTGGACTACACAATGCATTGGACAAGTAGGCGTTATGCTGCAGTGTGAACCTAAAAGAGGCAAATTACATCCCCCCCCGCAGACGTGGTGCCAATGTAGTGGTATAACCCATTGTGTGTGGTTTGGCACACGGAGCTCTTGAGAAGGGAATGTTGGCTTCCTCATCCCCATCCAGCACCAATGCAGGATGGGGATCACCTGAGGTCCAGATTATTCAGTTCTGGAATAGCCCAAAGGCTGTCTCTTTGGGGACCCGTTCCGGCCAACTATACAGCATAGCCAGAGGTGCTGAAAAACTCATTTTTCTGGCAACAGATAAATGACCTCAAGTCCTCCCCTTTATCTCACCACTTATTTGTGTCTGCCTTTCAGCCTGCACTGCCCGTTAATGGGCTATATTTCTGCTAGCTGAACTTGCTCTGATCCAGATACAGGGATTAAACCAGGAATGTTCTGGGGTCAAGATAAACAGGCAAGGACAACATTC
Source organism: Laticauda colubrina (assembly GCA_015471245.1). Lineage (NCBI taxonomy): Eukaryota > Metazoa > Chordata > Lepidosauria > Squamata > Elapidae > Laticauda > Laticauda colubrina. The sequence continues at coordinate 2,698,277 of BLBF01000097.1, forward strand.
CCACAGTCCATCTCTATGGACTGTTACTCTGTCTGCAGGGCAGTTAAGAACCAGCCATAGCTACTCTAAAATCCAGTTATTTTCCTGTCTTCCTATGGCCTCCACATGGACAGGGGCATTCTGAGCCAGGGTGCAAGCAGTGCAGCTGAGCCCCCAGGGCCAAGCCTCATTCCCTATATTTTGTGCTGAGGGTGGGCGGGCAGTGTTAAGAATTGATAGTCACCTAACAGTTGTGTTGGAAATATATAAACCAGGATAGACATGTAATACTGTCTCTTTAAGGGAATGCTAAAATTGTAATTGGGTGTGGTTCCTCAAACGGCCATAAAATGGAGCCAGAAATCTGGGTTAGTTCTGTTGTTTCTAGAAGTTCCCTGTTTTGGGTTCCTGCATTTTTCCCGATTGACTGCTGTAGATTGTCCTTCTTCTTGGATTTGATGTGAGTCTATTTCCTGAACTGTTTATGATACTGGACTTTGATTTTGGATTATCCCTGGACTGAAAACTGACTGCTTTAACCATGAATGACTGCTTGTTGGACTCTGTTTAACCAATTACTGGAAGTAAAACCTACATTTTACTATTCAGTGTATCTGTGTGCTGGTTGTGTGTTATTCAACATCACTCTCACTACGTCTCCCTGTGTGCACTCATTCTCCTCACGGGGAATTACCTCAACAAGCAGAATGGCATAAAGCTAGGTATCCCTGCAATATCCCAGCTAGCAGAATACCAGTGACAGGCACAGAAACTGCTTCACAATGTTCCTCTGCATTAGCTTAAAAAATTTTTTTATATCAGGAATGTACTTGGATCTGCCTGAAAAATACGGCCATGTTACCCCATGTCATTTCTAACATTTTACACAAAAAAAAATCATCATGTGTTCAAGAAGAGTCAAGGAAATTGTGTCAGTTGCTTTATCAGTTTCATTCCTTTTAATGGGCGCAGGACAATTGCTTCCAAAAGAGGCGAAATCTTAGCAGACCAGGAGCCCCCATTAATTCTAGTCCATTTGCAGGAGAAATATCCCAGGTGGATTGTGACCACGTCCATTTCTGAGTCCCTTGGACAAAACTCCATCTCCCTGAGGGCACTTCGCAACGCCTCCATTGTGAGCTTGGCGTGTCCCTCAACTGCCCTGAGGGACTTGGCTCCAGAGTTGTTGGAAGGCGGGATGCCAGGGTCTGCAGGTCTCTCACCAGGGCTGGAGCCCCCCAGAGTACCTATAGAGGTAAACCGAGCCATCTTCTTGCCCAGCCAGCAGGCAAGTGTCCGTGACTGACCACCTGGCCAGAGACCAGCTGCCTCCAGAGTTGGGGGGCAGCAACGCAGTGCACTGCCCCAGAAATAAATCCCACACCGCAATGGTTCCAGATGTCAGGACGGCTGCGGCTGAAGAGCCCCTCACGTCGCGTTCCAAGTATCTGAAGAGCCAGAAAAAAAAGTGTCTTTTGGGAAGCTGCAGGATTTGGAACCCCCATCAACTTACCTACTAGGGGCACCCTTGGATTTAGAACACTGAGGACAGTGAGACGGGCGGTACATAAATTTAATGAATAAATAAAGTGGTTTGGACCAGGTCTCCAACCATAGCAGCTTTAAGATTTGTGGACTTCAACTCCCAAAATTCCTCAGCCAGATGTGGAATTTTGAGAGTTGAAGTCCACAAATTTTAAAGTTGCTAAGATTGGAGACCCTGGTTTGGACAGAAGTGTAAAAAGGAAACTCAAATAAAGCAGAATCAGAGTGGTAAATGGGAGACTCCCACAATGGAACCTCTCCGGGTAGCCCTTTCTCCTCTCAGCCGTAAGGAAATTCCTGCCTTAAGAAGGGGGCAAAGTTTGGGAGGGAAGGGGCCACTCGGTTATGGCAGGCTAAGGCCGAGCAGGGTCATCCCCCAGACTGCATTTCTGGGGCCCGGATGGGGCTTTTCTGCACCTGCAAGCAGGGGGAAGCCAGCTGGGAATGAAAGCGGTTGAAAAAAGTAGCTTTTTGCCTTCGAACCCTTTCCTCCACTGGGGTGCGGGGTGGGGGTTTGCCTGGGCCACGATTCCTGTGATTGCTTTGCTGGATGCTCCCCCCCCCCCCCCAACCATGACTGGAGAGAAACTGCCAATTGCCATTCTTTTCCGAGACTGATAAGAATACGCAATTTCTGAAAGGCAGAAGGCTACGTATACAGTTTAAGTGCCCATGTTCAGGCCCAGCCAGTAGCTTTTAACTCAGGGGTCCCCAAACCTGTCAACCTTTAGACTTGTGGACTTCAAATCTTTTATTTGCTTATCCCTGAAGGACAGAATCTCACCAGACTAAAGTTGTAACCTTCAGGGGTCTCCAAACATGGCAACTTTAAGGCTTGTGGATGCATAGCCGGCTGAGGAAATTTGTGAGTTGCACAAGTTTTAAAGTTGCCAAAATCTATGCAGACAGGTTTTTCACGGAACATCGTGTTCTTTTTGTATTTTCTTTCAGTTGTACTATAGTGCAGGAGTCTCCAAGGACTCCATTTCCCATGGGAAATGTAGTTAATGCCTCTTGGGAGATGTTGTTCATGTCACGTGGTCACATCTGTAATCCTGATTAGTCACTAAATTGACCTCTGGTTGGGCTGAGGGAGTTTTGGGCATTCTTACCTGGACCCCAGCATCGTGCTGGAATCTTCCTTTGGTATATCGCTATGGAATGAAGATAACCATCTTTTCACACGATGGAGGTGACAATGCAAGGATTGGACATTACATGAATCTCAGTATAACTGTGAGTTATACCTTGAGGATGCCTGATATAATCCAATAAAGTAACTTTGTATGGAAGCCTCTGTAGGGTTGAATTGCCTGTCTCTATATTCAGCCAGAAAATTAGAGACTTGAAAACTCTGCAAGGCGACTCCTGCTCAGGGTTGCCATTGTAAATGCTTCAGCCTGCTTTGCTGGCATCCTGCCATAAAATATGGGGGGGGGGAGGTAGGAGAAGGGGAATATAAGGGGGAGGGATGACAGGATGATAGGAACCAGAGGTGCCAATCCAGAACAGATCAAGCATCCAAGGTGAGAAGAACAGAACATGAAACTATACCAAAGAGGTGCCAAACCTTAAGACTGTTACCAAAACACCAAATTTCAATACTATTGGACACTCATGAGTGGTCAAGGGGGGCAGGTCCCAGGGGAAGGGGAAATCACTGGGTTTACTGGGAATATTCAGATCTGGCTTTGATTATGCTGTAACCACTTGGCTTTAGTAAAAGTATATCTTTTGCTACAAATGGAGTCGAGGGTCTTTCTTTCCTAAAATGGGATAAGCCTGACACCTAGATGGAGACCTTAATTCTGGGCGGAGGGGTATGTCACCCACTGTCAAATTAATTTGGCTACAAGTGTTTCGGGGTTTTGAGAAGCCCTCCTTACGGCCCCGACTTGCCTTCCTTGGATGCCGGGGGGCGGGGCCAAGAGCATCACCCCAGAGCTTCTGGCGGTCTTGGGATTGAGCGCAACGATCTGGAAGGCCGGGTTCCCAGGCAGCTGGCTGTCTTTGGCGTCTGGGTGGCTGAAGACCAGGAACAGGAGGCCCTGATGCGCAAGACAGGGAGACATCAGCTCTGCCACCAGTCAGATCAGCACAAGATGCTTCACACACACATTCACAGGGTGGCTCATAACAATACTGAACTTGGAGCTTCACAAAGGGGGCTGGGCAGCTGAGGGGAGACTAGTTGTAAACTCAGGATACTGTCTGAGTGTCCCCTCCCTTTTTGTGTGCCTTCAGTTGAGGCTGCCCAGAGGGGTCTCTGCAGGGCTTTTTGCCACCTTTTTTGAAATAGTTCTTGTCTTCTCTTTCTTGGGGCTGAGAAGGACTGGGACAAAAGCCTCTTCATCCATCATGCAGGATTAGAATTCAGAGTCCTCTTCTTTCTAGGCCAGTCCCTTTAACCACTACACCAAACTGCCTCTCAATTATATCTTGGTCAATAGATTCAGTAGAGTGAGTCATAAGATGATGATTTGTTGGCTCAGAGTCTGCATGCATCAGTTACATGAAGTCAACCTTCTCTACTTCTGGCCTCTCTATTCAGAGGATCTGAAGCACAGAAATAGCATTTAGGCTTATATATAACCCCATAGCTCCCTCTGGGCAGTTTACAATGCCAGCATTATTTGCATGTTGCCCCCAACAATCTGGGTCCTCACTTTACCAACCTTGGAAGGAAGGAAGGCTGAGTCAACTTTGAGTCCCATCAGGATTGAACTCCAGGTGGTGGGCAGAGTTTGCCTGCAATGCTGTGCTACCAGGGCTCCATCGCACATACCAGAATTTAAAAGCAATCTCCCTAAATACATAATTAATCTTAAAACCCTGGACCTTCCAAACATTTCCCTACCTCTACGAAATCAGCTCAAAATATTTATGACACCCAAATATCTTCAGTTGGGCAGGCCTCAGGAGAAAATGTGACAAATGAAAAAAGGCCCCCAATGCAGCCCCCCAAATGCTTCCTGCCTTGCATTGCCCCACAACCGACATGACCCCTGGGGACAAATGAATAGTGATTCGTGAATTCGTGAAGTCCCACCCAGAATTCAGACACCCACCCACCCCTCTCATTGACTGTGAATTTGCTTAAAAATATAATCAATACTTCCAATTTGCAATAATATGCAACTTAATGGTGTTGCCTAACTTGTTGCTTTATCAACGTGACTCTCAGAGGGATCAAAATTTTGCAAAAGGGATCTTTCTTTTCCCTGGACAGTTGCCAGGCGCTGAGTATAGGCAAGTCCTCAGCTTACAACCACAATTGAGCCCAAAATTTAGGTTGTCACATGAGAAATTTGTTGAGTTTTACCCCGTTTTTCAACTTTTCTTGCCACATTTGCTAAATGAATTGCTGCAGTTGTTAGCATCCACATTTTATTCATGTGACCCTGGGGATGCTCCAATGGTCGTGTCAGTATATAAGAAATTATGAGTAATATATAAGAACAAGCCAGCCAATGGGAACTGTTTGGTGACTAAGAAACAATATCTGTTGTAAGCCATGTCAGATGGCTCAGAGCCTGGGCATGGCTTAGGGTAACTGGGCTGTATAATATATATTTATATGAGTTGGTGTGCTTCTGTGCTTTATATATTGCTTCCGAGCTCTGGTGGTTCTGATTGCTTCTGCTTCCTGTACTTGCTACTATGCTGCAAGAGCTGCATGGATATTGTATACATGCATCATGTTTTATATTACTGTATAATAAACAAGTTTCTTCTATAAATGAATCCTGCTGAATTATTTACTTGTGTGCTGGTTGGATTGCTGCAAACGCTAAGTGTGAAGAAATGATCATAAGTCCCTTTTTTGCCATTAAATGGCCACTAAACACACTGGTGTAAGTCGAGGACTTCCTGCACTTGCCAAAGGATTTGCACCCCCTTCTCATTCAAGCTCCTGCAAATGCAGATCCCACGTTCTCGTCCCTGCCCCATCGGTGCTCTCAGCGGCAACCAAAGCAAGGGCTACGAAGTTCAGCTGCAGGGAGCCCACAAACCCTCCAGCGGCCTTCCTGCCTTCCCCAGAGAGGGCCTGGGGGCACCTACCGAATCGGAGTAGGCCTTGTGGCAGACGGACGCAGGGAAGGACCAGCTCACCGGGATCTTCTTTAGCAACTGCCCGCTTCCCAGGTTCCTGTGCAAGGCAAAAAGGCCACCATCAGCTCAGCCCTGGAGTTTTCCAGCAGCAGGAATCCAGGTCCCTTTGGCTGCCTGGCCAGGACGAGCCCGGAAGAGACCGGAAAAGGGAGCCTGCTCACCTGAGTCGCCTCCCTCCAGCCCTGACAGGGACCCATTTCAAAGAGGGCTTGCAAGAACAGGAACAGCAAAACCCACTGGGTAAATTAATGAGGTGGGGTTTTTTCCCCCCCAATTTCAAAAATGCACCACTTGACTCGTTCAATAGCTGTATAAGAAAGATAATATCGATCAAATAAGCAACCCAGACAAATCAAGTGTTTCTCAACCACAGCAACTTTGCTGGCTGGGAATTTCTGGGACTTGAGATCCACTGGCCTTCAAGTTGCCAAGATTGGGAAGCAGTGCTCCCCCTCCCCCCACCCATTAATGCTACATCTCAAGAATGCAGTTCTCCATATAGACAGACACACAGGTTGCAGAACTCCAGCTAAGCAGCCCACCAGGCTTCCAGCCAGGTCTACCCCACTTTCACAAGCAGACTGAAATAACAGGAGAGCAGAAGCCACCTTCTGGGCTCTTCAGGAGTCCCTCTCCCTGGGGACCAAAACCCACCAGGGAGGGCAAGGGGGTGATTTCCAGCTCTCTCTCCTGCACAAAATGTTTTTTTCCAGGTAAAAGCTCCTAGAGGGCACTAGCTGTGCACAAAAACAAGTATGGCAGCTGCTACAGAGGGAAGATCACCCTGAATCTCCATCTTTCATTAGAAAAAATAGGTGTCAGGCCTGCCATCTTCAGCTTCTCCGCTTTGCTGGCATCCCGGAATAAACCGCGGGGGAGAGGAGGAGGATTTGGGGGAAGTTAGAGAATAGGAATACAAACGAAGGGGTTAGGAGACAGGCTGACAAGAACCAAAAGTGCCAAACCAGAATAAACTGGCTGCCAAGCACACTTGGCCTGGGGACAGAATCCGAAATTACATCAAGGGGTGTCAAGTTGTTTCCAAAACAACAAAACAGCGTAACAAATGGACACTGATGGACAGATGATCAAGGGGGGAGGGGGAGGGAAACGGGAAAAATTATATGCTTCATGCAGGAATCTTCAGATCCAGCTTCACTTTCGCTGCAACCACTTAACTTTAGGAAAATAACCTAACATTTCAACCAAATGGTTGGTAGGGCAGGTCAGACACCAGGAAGGAAGGCCAAGTCTCTCAGGTCCAATTCCGAGTCTTTCAGGCATCCCAAACAAGTCTGCTGGCGATGCAGAATGTCAGATGGACGCTCTCAAGACATTCCGTATATAGAGGCAGTTGCAGGGATTCCAGTAAATATGTTCAAGTTCTGTTCATTTTTAATGCGAATGAATCAAATTAAAGACATTTTCCTAATTCATTTCTCCCTTTGTAATCAAATGGAATTTAAAATCTCATTTGATTCAGCACAATTTTTTTTTTCTTATCTGCTGGACTCTGCAAAGGACATTCAAAAAAGGTGAGTTGTCATCCTTTCTATGCTGCAGGTGTTATGGTCCTATCTGGCGGAAGTTCCTTGTTAGTTAGAACACAGAATCCTCAGGCTGCAAGAGACCTTGGAGGTCATCTAGTCCAACCCCCCTGCCCAAGGCAGGAGCCCTACAGCATCCTGGTTCAATGGCTGTCCAATCTCATCTCGAAAACCTCCAGTGATGAAGCACTCACAACTCCAGAAGGCAAGTTAGATACCATTGCTGTTATGAACTAGGTTCTGGGAAGGAAGTTCTCACACACCTCTGTGCATTGCTAAACTATCATCTAAAATGGAGCTTTTTAATTTTGAAGAAATTTCATATGGGTACAGTATACTTCTGGAAATACTTGTGAATTAGATGCTTATTTTGGTTCAACGGAACATGTCAACTCTCAATATTCAAATACTGAATTTCAACTGAGAGGCAAGGCTGGACAGGACAATATTTAGAATTTTTGTTTTATTTCCTGATTTCTGAATTTCTTTCTTTGCTACCACAAAGAACAGGGGGTCAAATTATTCTCCAAAGCTCCAGAGGGCAGGAGAAGCAGCAACAGATGGAAACTCATCAAAGAAAGAAGCAACCTGGAACTAAGGAGAAACTTCCTAACAGTGAAGTCAGTGGAACAGTTTGCCTTCAGTGGAGGTTTTTAAGAAGTCTCTAGATAGTCACTTGTTTGAGATGGTATAGGTTCTCCTGCTTGAGCAGGGGGCTGGACTAGAAGATCTCCAAGGTCCCTTCTAGTATATTCTATTCTATTCCATTCCATTCTATTCTACTCTACTATCCACTCTATTCCTTATTCTATTTTGTTATTCTATTCTCATTCCTAATTCTTCTCTTCTCTTCCTCTGCCCCTTTTAGTTAGTTTTCCATTTTTCCATTTATGCACTGAGCATTTTTTTTTGTAATAGCAATATAATTTATACATACCTTTTTATGTGTTATCTACTCCTGTAACATTTTTCTAGAACTGAGTCAGAATGTTAATGAGGGAAAATAGCTGGGACAGAGGAAAGTTCCACAGAGCAGCTCATGGGCTCACCAGAGCACGATGCAGTTCATGGCGGTCATTCCAAGCAGAGCCTCCTGTAGTCCAGCCACATCGGCAAACGCCAAGACGGTTTCTTCTGGGGGCATCAAAGCCCAACTCTGGTGGCTCCTGAAACACATACAGGTGGTTTTCAGCGCTCTGTTTATAGGATGGAAAATGAGTGGAGAGTAGAGTAGAACAAAACGCATCACAACACTCTATTGGCCAAGTGTGATTGGACACACAAGGTGCAAAAGCTTTCAGTGTATATACAAACAACAAAGTGATAAGTCATCAATCATAAATCGTAAGACAGAATCATAATTCATAAGATAGAAACAAGTAATAAATCATAAGATACCAACGGGAGAAGGTAGTAGGAAAGATGAGAAGGGTAAGAGCAATACAGCCGTACGACTTGGGTAAATATATTGTCAGCGTTCCAGAAAACCTCCACTCCAGCCAATAACTCTGAGACAGACATCCTCTCCAAGGTTCTTTTTATTAGAGTAGTAAACTGGCACATTTGGGAAATCCCAAATCTGAAAGTTCCAGGTTTCCTTGCAATAAGTAAAAAATTACAAATCCACCCCCTGCACCGTTCATTGCATCACATGCCCCAATCAGTATCCATCCCAACTTGAGACATCCTCTCACCCAGGTGCAGAAATAACGTGACCTCGACTCAGAAAAAGAATGCTATTATGTCTAACCACATACCCTCCAAGAAATTCCCCCTTCCCATTTCCCCAGGCTCAAGAATGTGGCAACGTGGAAGCATCTGGTGCTAATATGGCTTCCAAAGCTGACATATCTTTAGGCATAAGACAGTGCTGAGGGAGTGAGGTGTTTAGCAGAGCAATGGCGTGAGGGAAGAAATCTTCCAAACCCACCTCTTGGGCTCCTGCAAAACCAACCGCTTCTCCTGATTTTCAGCACTGTTTATAGGATGGAAAATAAGTTTATTGCCAACATGCTCAGCAAAAGTATTACCTGCCTGCACCTTTGTCCAGACCAAATCCAGAGTTCAATTTCTTTCCATGCTATATTGATTTTATCTATTTCTTAGAGGCCCTTCTGGACTGGACTTTCCAAAGAGGCTTACCATAGAAAACCAGCCACTCCTCACCTTCCCACCTCAGAGAAAGAGAAGACTTCCACTGCTTGACCTTGCAGTGACCAACAGCTGCTGACCAGCTTCCTATCGGCCAGGCCAAGGACAGCATTTATGTTTCCAGCTTTGAGCAGCTCCTCTTTAGCACAGCCGAACAAAAGCCTAGAAAACAGAAGTCCACCATGATTTCGGGTCTACTTACCATGCAACAACAAAACCAGTTAACATGTGACTATCAACTACAGCACAATGTAGTTCCACGATGGGAGTAATACACTGATAAAAATACCAACACGCTATTGTGAAATGAAAACAGGCTCTGGGATTTGCTTATCAAAGGCTGCCCACCTGCAATGCTGGATCTATAAATGGCAAATTTGGACGCTGGGAGTCTTTCACAGAAGGTCCTGCCACCAAATGCACCCACCAGCTTGGGGTGAGGAAGCATCAACATGCTGACCACGCCCAGCTGTACTTCTTCACCCCACCCCAGCACAGAGACATGGCAGAAGTCCCGTTCTGATACGTGGAAAGTTAATTGTGTCCTTTAATCAGAGCAATCGGTTTTGCCACCTCGGCAAACTCTGTCACGCTAAAATGCATCATGCACACTTGCCTTATCTCGGCTGTCTCCAGGCGCCCCAGCACTGCGCACACCACGCTGTGAGCTCCCGACAGGGGAACTATTTGAAGAACTGGAAGCTGGAAAAGAGAACAGCAGGATCGACAGCCCTTCCCTTCTGGGCCAGACACAGCCTGAATACAGAAAGCAGCAGAGGGACCCCTGGCCCGCCAACCTTCCCAGCACTGCACACAGATACACAGCAGCATTGACTGTTCTGCTTAGGGCCATAACTAGGCCATACAAGTAGTCCTTGACACAGCCAAGTACAAAATTTGTGTTGGTAAGTAAAACATTTGTTAAGTGAGCCTTGCCTCATTTGTTGTGGTTCGCCAGCAGCAGAATTGGACAGTGGGGAAGAACAGGGACCAGTCCGAGAGTCTGGAGAGGACTCAGACAAGGGTCCTGCATCCGATGCAGGGATGGGGCCAGGACCACCTGGGAGTGGGGTGCCGATTCCAGAGCCTCTGGAGTCTGGCAGCAGTGAGGCAGAGGAACAGGGGGAGCCTGTTCCCAGAGCACGTATGTGCAGAGCTGCTAGAAGGCAAGAGCAGCTGAGACAAAAGGGGCAACTCGGAAATAAGGCTGGGAGGTGATTGCCCCTCCCATAAGGTATAAAGAATAGACAAAGATGATGAAACCTTTGCAGGAAGCAAAGTTATTCGGTCTGTTCGGATTAAACCTTGAAGCTCTTTATACTTCGATTGTTGTTTTTTTTGACACTTCTGTTATTGGCAGCACTTCACAGGGAAAAAAGGTGGATGCTTATCTTGAGGGACTATTTTGAGATTCATTACCGGCTGGGAATGAAAACAATTCCCAGCGTTGCAATAAAATAAGACTTATTTTTAAAATAAGCATGTGCATAATTATGGTCTAGGAAGCTTTGGTCAGAACACCATTTTACGAACTTTCTTGCCACATTTATTAATTGAATCCCTGCAGCTATTATGTTAATAACATGGTTGTTCAGTGAATCGAGCTTCCCCGTTGATTTTGCTTGTCAGAAGGTCGCAAGAGCAGATCCCGTGACCAGGCCAATGCTGCAAATGTCATGCGAAAAATGGTCATAAGTCACTTTTTTCAGTGCTGTTTGCCACTTTGAACAGTCACTCAATGAACTATTGTAAAGTCGAGGACTACCTGTATGCAGATGCCTGCAAGGACCCACTCCAGACAAAAGGAGGCCTGGTTCTCACATAGACACTCACAGTGGGCTGATCGCCGATTTGCTCTCCACACCTTGCCCAGAGTGACTTCCACCTTACCTGGCTACTCCCAGAGCTCCCCTCCAGCAGCCCATATGCAAGAGTCGCCTGCAGACTCTGAAGAGTGGGGGGGGGGGGGGTAACCAGGGTCCAGCACTGAGCAGTTGCAGCCAAGAACTGCATGCTGGGTTTTTAGGGGAGCTTCTTCCCCCATTCATTTATATAAAAAAATTCAATTGTTTTATTATAGCATAATACAAAATTAGTTTATACCTTTATAGCAAGGGTCTTCAAACTTGACGGCTTTAAGACATGTGGACTTCAACACCCAGAATTCCTCCTCCAGTCATGTTAGCTCAGGAATTCTGGGAGTGGAAGTCCACACGCCTTAAACTTGCCAAGTTTGGAGACCTTTGCCTTAACTGCACCCCTAGGCAAGCAACACCTACAACTTTGCTCATTGGGGGGGGGGGGCAGTGCTAAATCTTTCACCAGCCTTCAGGTCGAAAAGACTGCAGCTGGGTGGTAAAAGGACGCCCGCCAGCAGCAGGCCCAGGGCAGTGCCACCCATGCCAGTTGAAGCATCAGCAGCCTGGCCTACCTTTGTAAAGTGCCAGGTGTGCACCGTCCCCCACTGGCCAGGTTCCAGAGGCCTCCGGAGAGAGATGGACGCTTCCTCGGCTGTCACCATACACAATTCTGCGAAGTCAGCGGCTTCCCACCACACGGCGCTCATGTCCACCAAGCAGGAGCCGGAGCCATTCTGGGGGAGAGCAGGGGAAGGCAGAATGAATTGGAGGAGCCGGGGGCTGGCAAGAGCCGACCGGATGGACAGGGCCAGAGCGTCCTCTGCGGGGGCACAGCCCAGCGTCTCCTCCCACCAGATTTGGCCCATTCACCCACCCACCCATGCACTCAAGAAGGCCCTGCCTCGTCAGAGGGACCCCACCTGCTTGGACTTCTCGCTCTGGCCTCCGACCGAAGGCTTTGAAAGCTGCCATGGAGCTGCTGCCCTGCTTTGAAAATGCTTTTGTGGCCTACGTTTCACGAGACATTGCAGGGAGTCCTTGCCTTACAACCAGTCACTCAGAGACTGACTGGAAATACAATGGACCCCACGAAAGGTATGTCCCAGATTCAAAATTCCAACAGCACTCCCCCCCCATGGTCATGTGATCACATTTTGGCCACTTGGCCACTGGTGATCCTGTCACAGGACCAAGGAAGGGCTGGGCTGCTACTGGAAAGCCAAATGCCCGCTCGGCTGCAGCGCCAGTCCTGTCAAAGGCGCAGCCACCCAGGTGTGGTATGGCTGTCCCTAAGATAAAGCCCAACACCGCCCTGGAGGTTCTGCTTCAAGAGGAAACACTGTGATGACCCAAAAGGTCGTAGCACAAAAGCACCCAAGTCACAAAAGTAGGTAAAGTCCCTTTAATTCCTCCAACTTGGCCTCCAATGTCCAATTATCATTGGCTGGAGGGAAAACTCCCAAAAACAGTTTTTAAAAGGAAGAAATTCTGTCCAAACTCAAAGTACATATAGATTATAAATAAAAACCAACACAAACCATGCGGCAGCAATTAATGAGTCAGGGCAGGAGAAGAGATTGAAGACGTCAAAAGATAATGAAACACACACTTGGGAGGATGCCAGGACTCAGATAAGACTTGACAAACCAGAATAATTTCATGCTTTGCTTCCAGCAACTTTGCTGTGTACAGTTGCCCTTTTAAAGTCTTCCCAGCTGCAACCAAGGAAGGGGATCAGGGCCCTTTCCTCCACCATAAACCACACAACTCCCATTGCTCCCTTCTCCTTCCTCCCTACATGCCCTAGGATGAAGAGGGGGTGAGCCTGGATCTTCCTCTGAATGCCCAGCCCAACTGTGCCCTTCCCCAGCCTCCTCCACAGCCACCGGAGCCACACTCCCACTCTGTCAGCTGTTCCACCTCTCCCTCAGAATCAGATTCCAACAGGGGCATGACAAACATGTTCCCCCAGGGCAGGATGGATGCCACAAACACGGCATTATCAGGGTCACCTGAGGTTTCTTACGATACAAAAATGCTGGAGAATTTTAAACCATTTTTTCTCCCTTAACCTTCAGTTTTGAAGTCATTTTCAAGTGTCCTTCTCTTAGAGTGCCCGCCGGTGCCTCCACTTGGACCTCCTTTGCTGGGCCGCTCTGTGGAGACAAATGGCAAGAGATGATGCCTGTCAGATCAGACTCCCATAGGGCCCTCTGGGAAGCAGCTGTACCCTGGAACGCAGCTCCCTCCGCACCACAGCAAATGCTCCATTGCTGGAGGGCTTTTGCTTCATTTGGGCTGATGGGAAAAAGGATGGCAAGCAGGAATGTTCACCAACTGAACTCAATTCCTTGGAAAAGGTGGCCCAGAATATGCAATACTTCAAACTGTAGCCATCTGCTATCCTAACAGAGGAACAGAGTTGGAAGGGACCTTGTAGGTCATCTAGTCCAACCACCCGCCCAAGCAGGAGACCATACGCCATTTCTGACAGAGAAGAGTCCAGGCTCTTCTTCAAAGCTTCCAGGGATGAAGCTCCCACAACTTCCAAAGGCAAACATGCTTTTGTGCAGAAAAGCCAGGCCATTCTCTAAATTAAAACTCTTCAGCATGGGTCAAGGAGGAGTTCTAAAATGCCAGCAGGTGATTCAGCTGCTCCAAGAGGTCAGTTTGCTGGACAAAGAGGACAGCTGACAAAGTCAGGGAAAGGGCCACTGACCATCATAAGCAGGGAGTCCGAGGCCCAGGAGGAGAGTAAAATTTACAGACTGAGGAATAAGCCAGAGCAGAATGACTGGCCAAGTGGCCACTGGGACAAAGGAAGGGGAAAACTGAGGCCAGAAGGGAGAGAGAGAGAGAGGAGTAATGGCCTCCTGTGGGGAACCAGGCCAGGCAAAACCTAGAGATGCCATCCCCGGGGAGGGGATGGGGGGCAGCCAAGGAGGGTGCAAGCAAGGAGACATGCTCCACAGTATACAAAGGTTGTCATTGCGGCTCTTTGCATTCTCCCAGGTTGTTGTCTCACCTCAGCAACCTGGGTCTCCCAGATGCACTCCCTTTACCTGTCTGGGGGGCTCCTTGTCATGCTCAAGTGGCTTCTGTGATGGGCTGGCGGCTTCTTCCTGGGCCTTCCTGCCAATTCCAGCTGGCGAACAAGGCCACCCGATGCCCCTTCCTGGGTCAGAAGATGCTGCCACAGCTGCTTGCATCAGAGAGGCCCCAGGGGCGTCTGGAGATGACTGCAGGGGAGCCGGAGTTGCCCCCACCAGGGGAAAATTGGGGGTTTGCAAAAGGCTCTGTCCAGCATCCAAGGCCGGTGAAAGGAGCAGCTCATGGGAAGAAAGAGCAGAGGAGCCCCCACTCATTCCGGACAGGAGGGTTTGCCCCAACACTGCTCCTTGCTCGAGAGGAGCCTCCCCAGGGGGTCTTGGAGGACTCTTGCTGGATCCCCCGGCATCCCAGACCCCCAATGGCTTCCCGGGACAGACTTTGAGCTTCTTGGATTTCAGGTGGCCGAAATCCTCATCGGGCAGGTTGAACTCTTGATGCGGCAGGCCAGGAGGCAGCCAGCCGAGCCGGGACCCCTGCCCACCCAGGGGGATGAGAGGCAAAGCTGCAGGAGCAGGAGAATCCTCCACCATCCAAAAGGCAGGAGAAGCCAGACCTGGGGAGCTTGCTGGTGGACTGTCTGCAAATGTGGAACAAACAAAAGAACCTTGCAAGAACATTTATACAAAATGTTACATATTACCATGCGTGGTGGACATGCCCTGTAGTAGGAAGTACTGGATAAGAACAAAAAAAATGGATAGAAAAAATAATTAAACAACAAATTGAACTAAGACCTGAGACTTTTCTATTAGGGATGATAACAGGGTAAGAAAACAGAATATTTAATGCTACATTTATTAACAGCAGCAAGAATAACGTGTGCACAAAATTGGAAAAAGGATAGTTTGCCACTAGAGCAGGTGTCCCCATACTTGAAAACTTTAGGACTTGTGGACTTCAATTCCTATAATTCCTCAGCTATGCTGGCTGAGGAATTCTGGGAGTTGAAGTCCACAAGTCTTAAAGTTGCCAAGTTTGGAGACCTTTGCACTAGAGAAAAAAGTGATAAAAAGGATATTAGAGTGTACCGAGATGGATTAGTTGACCATGGAGATAAAAGACAGAGAAAAAACGGATTATTGCTTGACGTGAAATGCATTGTATGATTAGCTAAATAATAGAGATGAATAGGACAATAAGGTAAATGTTATAGTGGAGATAGATAATGGAATAAAGACAAATGTACAGATAGTACAAATGTACAGATTTATGTACACTGCTCAAAAAAATAAAGGGAACACAAAAATAAGACATCCTAGATATGAATGAATGAAATATTCTTATTAAGTACTTTGTTCATTACATAGTTGAATGTGCTGACAACAAAAGCACACAAAAATTATCAATGGAAATCAAATTTAACAACCCATGGAGGTCTGGATTTGGAGTTACACTCAAAATTAAAGTGGAAAAAGCACTACAGGCTGATCCAACTTTGATGTAATGTCCTGAAAACATGTCAAAATGAGGCTCAGTAGGGTGTGTAGCCTCCACGTGCCTGTACGACCTCCCTATACCGCCTGGGCCTGCTCCTGAAGAGGTGGCAGATGGTCTCCTGAGGGATCTCCTCCCACACCTGAACTAAAGCATCCCCCAACTCCTGGACAGTCTAGTCTGTGGTGCAACGTGGCGTTGGTGGATGGAGCGAGACATGATGTCCCAGATGTGCTCAACTGGATTCAGGTCTGGGGAACAGGCGGGCCAGTCCATCGCATCAATGCCTTTGTCTTGCAGGAACTGCTGACACACTCCAGCCACGTTTATTGTATTTTTCAAGATGCGATTTTTATCAAAGGGGGGGACGCCTGTCAGCTTTGGAAGCCATATTCCACACTGCCACATTTGTGAGCCTGGGAAAATGGGGGGGGGGGGGGAATTTCTTGAAGCGTATGTGGTTGGACATAATAGTATTCTTTTTCTAATTCATGGTCATGTTTTTTCTGCACCTGGGTGAGGGGATGTCTGAAGTTGGGACGGATGGTGATTGGGGCATGTGATGCGATGATGGGTGCAGGGGGTGGATTTCTAGTTCTTTACTATTGCAAGGAAGCCCAGAACTTTCAGATTTGGGATTCCCCAGATGTGCCAGTTTACTATCCAATTAAAACAGAACTTTTGAGAAGATGCCTGTCTCATGAGTTATTGTTTGGAGTGGTGGTTTCCTGGAACGCTGACAGTGAGAAAATCCCCTTGTCCTGCACCTCAGAGAGACCACCAGGGCCTCCAAGGGATGGAAAGGGCCACACCCTATGGGGCCTGCTTGGAATCAGTGCCAGAGGGATCCAAGGAGGCTCCCCTGCAGAGAAGGCAGTGTTCCCCACCACCTCTTGGGTTTCTCCCACTGCTGGTTAAAGAACTCTGGACCACCTGAGGCTCAGACACACACACCTGGGCTCAGGCTGGCCACTGGCTCCTCCAGCCCCTTCGCTTGCTGCCCATGTGGCCAACAGCTGCCCCAGGGTGAGTGAGCGCTGCTGCGTGGCCTCCATACAAGCTCCCTATGAAATCCTTCTGCAGGATCAACAAAGGCTCTGGCGTGTGTGTGTGTGGGGTGTGTGTGACCCTTCCGGGTTCTCCAACTGACCTGTGCTGAAGGAAGTTCTCTGCTGGGTCCTCCTTCTCAGCCTCCGGCTCCTCCTGCCCTGGCCGGACCTGCCGCTCTCGGGAGAGCGAGGTGGAGACCCAGAAGCATCTCCTCGCATCCTGGGAGTTGAGCTCAGCCGGTTGTCCCTTTTGGGTAGCTCCTGGGGGGGCTGGGCCAGGTTTCCCCCCTGCCCTTTGTGGGGCGCCCTCCGGCCCTTCCTGCCCTTGCCCAGCTGGCTCTGGACAACCGCCTCCAAGTTCACCTCCTTCTGGCACCTGGAGAGTCTCCGGGTCATGCGCACATAATACTCAAGGGGAAACATGAGTCCCTCAACCACTGTGCAAGAGCTCAGCACCTCCTTACTGGGGGTGACCCCTCCCAGGGGGGCTGACCCTGCTTCAAGGCTGTGCCCTTTGTTCTCCCCGCTTGTCTCCTTCCTGGGCGGCTCTCCATCATCTCTGGGCCAATCGGAAACAGCTCTGCCTCCTCGAGCAGCGTCAGGGGTCACCGCCAAGCTTCCTGCATCTTCCTTGCACCCCTGCCCAGGCTGCTCCTCACTCTGCACACTGGCACATAAGGACCTGCTCCCAGCAGCCAAGTCCCGCAGACCGGAAACACCCTCTTGGCTCAGAGACTCAAGGCAGGACCTTCGATTCGCGTGTGGCAGGGAACAAGGAAGTTCTTGCGTTGCCCCAGGAACATCTGTTTGCATCCGCCTGCCCTGTTCAGAGCCTGGGTCTGACATTGCAGGAGTCACATCGCCACTCCCTCCTTGGCTAGCCTGCAGGGAGGACTCAGGTGGGCTCCTCTGGCCGGGGTCCAAGAGGCTGCTGCTTCCCCTAAAGCCTGGAGACTCCCAGCCTTGCTCTGTGGCCCTCTCAGGCTCTCTCCGATGCGCCTCCCACGCCGTTTCTCCCCATGTGGCCGTAGAAAGCCCTTCTCTCTGATCTCTGCCACTTCCACTGGTTGAGTGCAGGCTGCTGTTCCTCGGCAGAGGTGGCTCCGCAGAATCAAAGAGCACCCTTCGGCCAGGCTGATGGGTCCTTCTGGAGCCTGATGTTTCTGGCAAGCTGCCTTCAAAGGCTCCGGACTTAAAGAGGACCGGTGTGGTCTCTGCGGTGCTGCCAGGGCAGGAAATCCCAGCCTGACCCTCCTCTGGAGGCTCTGGAGAAAGTTGACTGAGGTTTCCTGAAAGGACAAAGTTCTTGGGTAGCTTCTTTCCCCCTGTGGAGCAAACAACTCAGCAGAACTGAGCATCCATGATCCAGAGTATAAAAGGGATGGAACGCTAGAAAAGGAGGATTGGAAAAGTCTCTTGTTCAAGAGATGTCAGCTGAGCTGCCCCACACAAACAGCCTATTGATGCATCCACTCTGTTCGGGTTTAGGAACCGAGAGAACAACTTTGTGATTACTTGCACTCTGGGCAACCTGCATCTGCACCACCATCCTCTCTTCCCTTCCTGAAGCCCTGCATCAGCTCAGATACTCTGCATCTGACGGTGTGTCTTTTAACACAGGGGTCTCCAACCTTGACAACTTTAACACTTGTAGACTTCAACTCCCAAGAGTTGAATTCTGGGAGTTGGAAGTCCACAAGTCTTGAAGTTGCCAAGGTCAGAGACCAGAGTTTCAAAAAACGTGTTTGTCAGCCTCCACCTCACACCCGCTTATGCTTCTTATGTAGTCAGTCTGCCATAAACTATGGGGTGAGGGGGAGGGGAGGGGGGATGCTTGGGGGAGAGTGAAAGTAACTTTTATTCCCGCCCACCAAAGCTACTTGCTGTATGTCCCTGCTGCTTCAAGGTCACCTGGCTGGGAGAAGCATGCAGCTGCATACCCTTCAAATGACCATTCTGAAAACATATTGCTTCAACCTGATTGGTCATGGGAGGGGGGAAGGGGGGGTCAGTGATAGGAAGCAGCTAAGGAAGGTAGAAGGGAGCATCTTCCAGAAAGGTGAGGGAGGCAAGAAGCAGCAGCAGCAGTCAGAGCTGGATAGAGAATAAGGACAGCCCTTCCCTAGAGTCTTGCAGGATATCTCCATCAGTGTGAGAATAATAAAAGTTTAATCTAGTAAGAGTCCGTCTATTGCAAAGGTCTTCAAACTTAGCAAGTTTAAGACTTGTGGACTTCAACTCCCAGGATTCCTGAGCTGACATGACTGGAGGAGGAATTCTGGGAGTTGAAGTCCACAAGTCTTCAAGCTGTCAAGTTTGAAGACCCCTGGTCTGTTGTGTCTAAGCAAATAAAGAACTCTGGCTAGATTACTCTATGTCAGGGGTGTCGAACTCAAGGCATGCTTAGATATCACCCACAGGGCCACCCTCGAAACAGCGAAGGGCCAGCCCATGATGCCTCTGCCAGCTTGGCGACAGTCATGTCGCGTTGGCCCTCCCAAGCTCCATTTTCACTGGCAGAGTGCTGCAGGAGGCCATCGCAGCCGAAAACGGAGCCCAGGAGGGGTGCCCCCAACACAAGTGACATCGAGATGGCCATGCCCGCCTGGCCCCCGAGGTCAAACACAACCCTGATGCCGCCCTCAATGAAATTGAGTTTGACACCCCTGTTCTGTGTCATTTGTGAGTTCAGCCTGACGTCAATCTTGGGAAAAGTCAGCTCAAACTGATGGCTCCCGAGAGACATTCAGTGAAACCTTCCTCGAGTCAAACTTAATGCCCGGCGATCTCTGGGCGAGAACATGGCAGCAGACTGTTGCTTCTGCTACTTCTGAGGCATCTTCTTGGCTTCCCAGCCTGGTCTCCAGCTGTGGCATCCCCAGAGGTGCCAAGCACTACTATATTTTAAGATCCATCAGACAGAGACCTTCACCTCAATTCTTTCTACAAGGAGCCCAACAGATGCTGTCTTAGTGTTACCTGCATGGTTCTTCACAGCTTCCTCCTGTCCAAGTAGCAGGTTCTGCTCTGCAACCGTTTCCTTGATATAATTTTTAACCCTCGCCGCTCTCTCAGCACGCTGTGAAAATGAAAACGGTAGCAGTCACATTGCTTTTCTTTCCAGTCAATATGAAAATCAGTCAATTTCTGCTGATTTCTGCTCCCCAAGAGATTGTCCTTCAGCAGAGAATCCCTTTTATTCACCCACCTGTAACCTGTGGAATGTCCTGTTGTATTCTCTTTTCAATACAGCCAGTTTTTCTTTCAGCTAGAAGACAAAACGATTGTTAAATAATTGGCATATTTAATTTGAAAAGTAACTGAAAGTTTTAGACAGCAACCATATAATTCTATTTAGATTTATATCTATGGAGATTCTCCGTCATCCAGATGATGGTTGTCCCAGAGGTGCTTTTTATCAGGAGGCAACTGGACTTTATTTTTTCTTTGAAGGCGTTTCACTTCTCATCCCAGAAGCTTCTTCAGCTCTGACTAGATGGTAGGAAATAGGATTTATATTCCTTGCAGACAGCTGGTCATTTGCACCCTTTTGAATGCAAGTGTTCTGACCTAAGCCTTGTTCAAATCAAACAAACACAAAGTATATATAAAAGCAAACCTTTTTAATGTGGCACTGTGAATTCTATGCATTCACAGCCAAGAGTCATTCAAAACTAATTGTCCCAGATAAGAGCAAACCCTTTCAAGGTTGCGAAAGGCTGCCAAGAACAAAAGACCAACTGCAGATAAATATCCAAAGTCAGAAGTGTCCAAAAAAGAAACCAGAATAAGCAGGGCTTCAATGAGGACTCTGAGCATAAAGAACTTCTTGGCTTCCTGCAAAGAAGCCAAACCCAAAGGTTGGCTTTTATCCCTTATGGGAGGGGCCAACCCCAATTAAATGATGCCCCCCTGCCTAAACCCTGGAAGCCCACCTTCTCTGTAGCAATGCCAGCGCTCTAGAATGGGATCCCCCCACCCCCAAACCTGAATAGCCCCCCCCTGCCCCCCCCCCCCAGGGCTGGCAATTTGAAGGGCCTTGAAAACCCACCTCTTTGGCAAGGACTGATACCCCTAAAGTTTTCTTTCCCTCCCAAATTTTCCTTTGCCATCATTGTTGTTTGACTTGCGCTATTGTGTGTGTATGTGTGTTAAATTGTTCTTGGTTTTTAAATGCTTGAGTAATTGTAAACCATCCAAAAACACCGGGAGTCTGTGGGCATATAAATAGTATGGATTATTAGTTTATTTTACTCAGAACACTCAGGAATGGACTCTATAATGTTTTGTGCACTGTTTTACGAGCACGTATTATATTTAAATGACTGGGAATCATCCACCATCTGGTCCCAGGGATTAAATCTCCCAAGAGGGGGAATAAGTTAATAAGGGTCCAGTACAGGCATTTCTCTATGGGCCAAGTGTGACCAGACACCCAAGGAATTTGTCTCTGGTGCATAAATGCTCTCACTCTCACAAGCAATAAGTGATGAGATCATGATTGTAGTCACCGTAAAAAGACATCATCAGCCACAAGGTACCACACGTGGGGATAGTCATAGGATACTAAAATAAAATAAATTAATTAATATTTAAATATTTAAATACTATTTAAATCAATAAATAAAAATAGATAAATAAAATAAATCAGCCATCGATATGAATCCTGCTGGGAAAGCAAATAAAAGCTTTCAGTTCCCGGCTGAGCAACAGCCAGGCAAGCGATGCTGCCCGAATTGGGGAAGGTCTCCCTCCCTCCCTGGCTTGCAGCGGCTCAATCATAGAATAACAATTGGAAATGACCTTGGAGGTCATCTAGTCCAACCCCCTGCTCCTGCAGGAGAGTCTCTATTCCCAAGGAAGGGCACCGGATCCCTTTCTCTGCCCGGGGGAGCCTTTTCAACCCAGTTCAGCCACTCCCGAGCCTTTCCCATGCGTGGCGGGCGTCTCTTCTGCTCCCCGGCATCTTGTGGCGGGGAGTTCCGCAGGCTGCGCGTAAGGCGGAGGAGAGGGAGGAAGGAAATTCCCTAGTTGCCTTGCCCGTCCTCCCCGCCCGCTCTCTCTCTCGGGAGAAGGCCGGAGGAGGGTCCCCCGGGTGGCGCCCACCTGCTCCTTCTGCTGCGGAGTTAGAACCGCCGAGCCGAGAGCCTCCATTCTCGCACTCCCGGTCGCCTTCCGGCGCATGCGCGCACCCCTTTCGCGCCAAGTGCAAAATAAACAACAACAAAAAAGGCGCTTGGTCCTGCCTCCCGTAGGCGCCGCGCCCAATGGGAACCCGCGATACTGGCGAGCTGCGGCTATTGGCCAGGGAGGGGGAAGTACGGAAGCCGGCTGGGCCCGGGGCGTTCCCGCGGACGGGCCGTACCTGGCGCCGCCATGGAGCTGGGCGAGATGCTTTACAACAAGTCCGAGTACATCGAGACGGTGCGCGGGGAGGGCGGGCGGGCGGAGGCGGGTTCTCAGGACGCGCGGCCTCCGGGTGGGGGGGGAGCGGAGGCCGGGCGGTGACCCTGCGGCCCTCCCCGGCAGGCCTCCGGGAACAAGGTGAGCCGGCAGTCGGTGCTGTGCGGGAGCCAGAACATCGTGCTCAACGGCAAGGTGAGAGGACGCGAGGACGGGAGCGGGACGTCGACGCCCCCCCACCCCGCTGGCCAGGGAAGGAGGGCCCCCCGCCGCCCCTCCCTGCAAGGGGGAAGACAGCGGGGAGGGGGCGGCAAAGGGGGGGG
>BLBF01000097.1:2731011-2746318 GCA_015471245.1 Laticauda colubrina
GGAACATTGTGTTCTCCTTCTTTCAGTTGAACTATAATGCAGGGGTCTCCAACCTTGGCCACTTTAAGACTTGTGGACCTCAACCTGAATTGTGGAAGTTTAAGTCCAAAAGTCTTAAAGTGGCCAAGGTTGGGGACCTCAAGGTTTGAGTTGCCAGGCACTTTTTTGATAAATGTGTGTGGGTATCTATTCCGTTGGCCAATGTTGTGCAGAGTCTGTTTCCTTTTTTGTGGTGTTCTGAATTGTTAGTGCATCCTTACACAGCTCCTCTTGTGGGAAATTGGGTTGTAACTTTGCTATGGGTGCACTAGGTTAGTGCAGGTTGTTTTTCAACAGACTTGGCATTTCTAATTTGCTGTCATTTCCTCTTCTGATGAGGATGTCCAGGTGGGGTAATGTGTCACTGTTTCCTACTGCCCTTTCCAATTCCATGTTATATGGACTGTTTCACATGTCTTCTCTAGAGCAGGGCTCTCCAACCTTGGTAACTTGAAGACTTGTGGACTTCAACTTCCAGAATTCCTCAGTCAGCTTTGCTGGCTGGGGAATTCTGGGAGCTGAACTGCACTGGTCTTCAAGTTGCCAAGGTTGGAGACCCCTGCTCTCGATTTTATTAGGAGGAAAGTGTCACATACCAGACCCGTAATTTGGCTCTTCCTGTGCGAGAGCTAATGCAGCTATAATAGACGCTGCATTACGGTCCCCACTAAAGAGTCTTGAGAGGGAGCACCCCATCCATGTTCCTCTGACTTGTGGCTATGTTTCTCTGTTGTAATTCTTTGGGTTTTTGTATGGATTGTGCTCACTCTATGAAACCCATGGTTTGGCCTTTGTTTTTGGGGAGGAGGGGGATATTTTGGCCCTCATTCAGGTTGATTTTAATTAATTAAATGTAATTTTCAAGTCCAAAGCCCACATGCAGTGGTGGAGCTTTTGGAACATAAAGGTGACCCGTTGATCAGAAATAGAACAGAACTGTTCTGACCAGCCTTGGCAATCAATGATAAGCCTCTTACACGTGAGTAAAAACAACCCCCTTTTCAAAGCAGGGCAGTAAGAGTCTTTTAACAAAAACCAAACGTAATTAGTCCCAACAAGCCTGGTTCTGGCCAAGGAATCAGAATTGCTTGCTGTATACCTGAAAGTCTGTGACAACCGGCCTTTCCCAAGCCCCTCTTCTTTATTTCCCAGCCCGGGAGAGCGGCTGGCTAGCCCCAGTTTCTGCCTGTCCCCGAGAGCCGGCTTATAGCTTTCTTTGGCTCTCCCCTCTATTCATAGGTGCCTCTGTTTGCCCCCCCCCCCCTCACTCAGCTCAGGCCCCGAAGACAGCTGCTGCGTCTCCACCTGGGGGAGGACAGAAGGCCCCGGCTCTGTAGCTCTTTCTTCTTTCCTCATCAGAGCCTTCCAGAGGCTCCGAAGCCGGCCCAGGCTCTCCCTCCACCTTGTCTGACTCCGCTGCTAGCTCTGCTGGCAGCCAGCGGCCCACGTAAGAAGGAAGGAGCCCTCCTCCCAGTTTCTCACGTGGCCCCTTGGGAAAATTAGTTGCCCAACCTTGGTTTAAAAAGAGAGAGAGAGAGAGACCAGACGGAGCAGTCCATAGTCTTTTAATAGGACCTTGTCAAGCTAATTCACCAGTATAAAAGAAAATACTTTCTTTGCAGATTTAACATAAAGCACAACTTGCTTCTTACATTCTCGCTACTCAGAAGCCCCTTCCAAGCTGTTTGGGTAAACTGTTGCTGGGCGGGATTCCAGACAGGAATAAATAGGAAACTGGCCACAGAGGCCCAAACATACATTCAATGTTTGTTTTCTGGCAGGAGGGACCAGATGTAGTTTTGTGGATGTTGTCGAAGGGTGTCCCTGTGGTGCATTTGCTGCTGTTCTGGTAGTTCTCGCTGCAGCCAAACACGAGATGCCTCTCCTGACCCTCCTCCTCACTACCTGCTTCCTGCTCCCGCCTCGACTCATCCCATCCTTTACAATTACCCAACATTTTAAATAACCCACGAGAACTTTTAACTGACCAACACAAGGGTACAAATCCCCTTCCTCTGGCTCAAGCTGTAACTGTCCATCCTCCACTTCATTTACTGACCTGTTTTAGGCTGTGCTCTTTAAAGGATGCCAACCTCAAGCCAGCTGTTGCTTAAAGAGGCCAATGGAGCATAGTCTTCAGCTTTGGGTTGGCATTGGGGCTCCACGGTGCCCCCTCCCCCATTAAGGTGCTGCATTTTCAGCTGGCAAGAAGGGCAGAAGGGATGTCAGCTGGGCCCTTGGGAAGAGAAAGGCCAAAAACTGGCCCTGAATGGCTTCCCTCATTTTCTATTTGATAATGGCCAAGCCTGAGAACTTTGGCCCAACAAGTAATCTAGCAAAACAAATTTCTTTCACCCAACTTCTTCACTATCTCATACCACCCAACCTTCTTTCCTGTCTCCATCAAAGGTAGGGGGGAATTTCCTTTCTGCTAAAGCAGTCTGGAATATGATACGAAGTTTGACAATAGCACCCTCATAAATAATATTAAAAACAGATAAATGCATTTTTTCTGAGTGTTGGAAATGGTGGTTACAGCCTCCAAAAGCAGCTACTGAAAAGAAATAACATCTTCCTTGCAACTCTTAGGTAGTGAAGGCAACTGTTTAACTGAGGTTTTGGGAAAGCAGATGGGGAGGGGGCTGTGGGACGGGGGTTCCTGTTGCATGTGCAGTGCCTTGCAATGGGTGCCCTGCTAGAAGGTCCTGCCTCCTGCCCTGGCATCTCCGAACTTCCTCTTCCCCCATGCCAGCAATGCTTAAGCGAGGCTTTTGATGTCACCTTTTTTTTTTAAATAACTACCATCTACACGTGTTGAGCACAAAACCACTGCTATAAAAACAGCCAACATACAAAAATATACATTTTTTCCCCTCTTGTAAAAATCCCATATAAATTATAACACACATAACATTAAACCGGCCACTGGAATACGATGGGGATTTGTCGTGAGGAAAGGAAGAAGATGGGGGCCTGCACGGACCAGCCGTAGCATTCCAACAGAAGGGATTTCCCCAAATTAAAGCCAAAGAATGGCGCGGAGGTGGCTACCTGGGCTGGTTTCCAGGCTTCCCTACGGGCCTCTCGCAATCCTAGTCCTTGTGGGACCTGGAAGAGAGCAGGTGGCCAGGCACATTCAGGGCCCAGCCTGCAATGGGTCACCTGGCCGTCACGGTGGCCGAGCTCCGATTTGGGAGCTAGAATAGACTGATGGATGAGTCGATGGGCTCGTTCTCCACCAGCTCTGCATCTGTGCAAGCAACCGTTTGTGTGCACCAGGAACACAAACACGTTGCCTTAGCCAGGGGGTGGGGAACTATGGCCTCTTTAGGGTTGGTGGACTTCAACTCCCAGAATTTCTTGTGGAGTTGAAATCCACGAGTCATAAAAGGGCCAGAGTTCCCCGCTTCTGGCTATCTGAGCTCATCCTCTTCCACCCAACATCAGAGCCATTCCAGTGTTTCCAGGCTGCCACCACACTGGCGGTTCTTGGGATGGGGGGGTGTCACTCCCAAGACATGGGAACAAGTGGCCCACACATGGTCATAGTCCAGTGGCCTGTTTTAAATTATGATCTACAAGAAACAAAAATACTGCTTCCATGATATATTATTATCCTGCTCTTTAAAAGTTGCATGTGTCATTGGTAGCTAAGGCAAGCATAGATTAAAGTGCTGGCAGTAAATACAACTAGTAAACCATATGAATGAATATAATAGATTCATGCATCCTCAAAACAAACATTCACACAAACGAACCCTATAAAAATAAACTGTTGTGTTCCTCAACAATAAAACCACACAACCAACGTAATACACCTTCATGGAGAACGGCCGCGGGAACGAGACCTGGGGAAACCAGCTCCCAAGTCGTCTCC
Organism: Laticauda colubrina; assembly: GCA_015471245.1. NCBI lineage: Eukaryota > Metazoa > Chordata > Lepidosauria > Squamata > Elapidae > Laticauda > Laticauda colubrina. Next base: position 2,734,928 of record BLBF01000097.1, read on the forward strand.
ATGCAGCAAGCTCCCACTCCACCACCACCCCTTTCCAACCTGCTTAGTTTTTAGACCCATAAAACGTTTTTTGCCATCTTCAAGACTGGCAGAGGAGAGGCTTCAACTACAAAATGATCCAAAAATAAGGGATCCCTTAAAAAACAACCACCTCAGACCGACACTCTCTTTGGATTTATATACACAGTGTATGCTCCATTCTGCTGGATTTGTCCTTTCAGCCCCACATTCTTCTGTCTCCAAAGTCCAGCTTCTCCACACCATCTGCCAATGTCTTCAACCCTGCTCAGGGAGAAAAGTCCTTCCACTCCAGGCTCAGCCTGGCCATTGCTCAGCTCCTCCCTTGAACAGACTTACAAAAAAGGAACAGGTTGCATTACAAACATACATGTTCATTCTCATTTTCTCTCTCTCTCTTCTCTCTCTCTCTCTCACACACACACAAACACCTGGTTTTGTTTGCAGTAAAGCTTCTGTGAAAAATAACACTTTTTTTTACTTCTCGCCCTCTGAGAGTCCTTTCTTCTCCCTGGAGGGGGATTCACACCAACCTGACTTGGCCTTCTCTGGCTCCTTGCTTCCCCACCCCACCCCACGCAGGGAGGTCAAAAGAGGGCTGTTCAACCTCTGCAGAAGCCAAAAGTCAGGGAAAGGCTGTGGCTCTGAACGCCGGTTGGTGTCCCTGCAGCTTCCAGAGTTGACTTGCAGCCCCCACCAGAAGGGACCAGAGAGGCAGAGCATCTCCCGTCTGCTTTACTTGCTGCTGGGGTGGACTCGGTTGTTGGCCCGCAGGGGCCTCTTCCTTTTGGCTGCTGCTACCAGCGTCTTCTGCGGCATCAGCAGTGCGCCTGGGCCGCTGTGGATGACCCGGAAAGCCGCAGGGCTGCTCAGAGGCCTGGAGGGCAGGACAGGCCAGCTGCTGGGGCCTGGCTCGGAAGACAGGCAGGCAGGGGCGGTGCGGATGGGATGGGAAAGGCTGGCTGGCCTCTCGGCCCTCAGCCTGCCGTTCCACCTGGCCTGCCGGTTCCGGCTTCTCTCCAGCTGGCACTCCAAGCCGTACACCTCCTCGGCTGCCCCGTTTACCCGGTCGAACTGGGTGAGCAGCGTCTGCAGGAGGGAGAGGAGCTGCTGGATCTCCACATCGAGCTCCGTGCTGTCGCAGGTGCTGGTGGCCAGGCTGAGTCCGTCCAGCTGGCTGGAGGAAGTGGAGGCCCGGGAGCTCTCAGAGGCGGCACTGGGAGTGGCTCCCTGCAATGACCGGGAGTCCTGGCTGGAGGAGCGGGAGGGCAGCGGCTCCATCCCTTCGAAGCGGACCTTGTGGCGGAACTGCGGGAAGAGAAGCATCTCATGAGCCATGGTGGCGCAGTGGTGAGAATGCAGTACAGCAGGCTACTTCTGCTGGCTGCCTGCAGTTTGGCAGCCCACCAGGCTCCAGGTTGACTCAGCCTTCCATCCTCCCGAGGTTGGTAAAAGGAGGACCCAGATTGTTGGGGGCAAGAGGCTGAGTCTGTAAACTACTTCAGCACTGGGAAGTGGTATAGAAGTCTAAGTGCTATTGCCCTTCCTTCCTTCCTCTTAGAATGCAGCATTGCAGGCCAACTCTGCTGATTGCTGGCAGTTCAATCCTGACCGGCTCAAGGTTGACTCAGCCTTCCATCCTTCTGAGGTGGGTAAAATGAGGACCCAGATTGTTGGGGGCAAGAGGCAGACTCTGTAAACCGTTTAGAGGGCTGGCTGTAAGTGCTGCTGCTAATGCTATCTCAGCACTGGGACTCGACCCAGCCTCACCCGAAAGCCCAGGAGACTCAACAGGGCTCCTAAGTACCCTCCTATCTGTGTTTCCCCAACAGCAAAATGATGTGAGTCATAATGGTGATGAAATGCACATGGCATGGGGCCAGAACTATAGCCCCACATAAAGAGGCCAAGGCAGAGCCTTAAAAATCAAGCTTAGAAAAATTTGTCCTCCCATTTGTCTCCTGGCTCTTTTTGCCCCCTTTGGAGTCTCTGCCTTCAGCTGTCAGCATCTGCACTCAGCCTGGCCCTGTGCGGAAAAGGAGCAGACCAGAAGCCATGAAGTCAAGGTTGCCCTGGGCAGGCAGGCCCCTCCTCTGCCCTTCCTCAAAAGCAAGAAGCCAGTGCCCAGCTGTGGGGTCTCCACCTGTGGGCAGAAACCCTTCCGGAGTAGGGAAGGGCCCTCTTTCCCATCATCGAGAGGAGGCAGGGAGCACAGCTCTGGAGGGGAGGATCCTGCCTGATGGCCCAGGGTTGAAGTGCCTTTCATTTGCTTACCAAAACATGGTTTAAAGCAGAGGTCTCCCAACCTTGGCAGCTTTAAGACTTGTGGATTTCAACCCCCAGAAGACCGGTAAATTCTGGGAGTTGCATCTTAAAGTTGCCAAATTTGGGGACCCCTGGTTTAAAGTGCCTTCTGGTCCCAAAGCAGATTTTGCTGACACATATACACACATTTGTGCTATTGGGTTTAAATCAAAACCAATAAAATAAAATTTTAAGCCATTCAAAAATTGCACAAAAAATATGTCCACTTCGCAACAAAACAAAATTTGGCACCTCTAAGCTCCTCCACCACTTCCTAAAATCCTCCTGGTCTCCATGCAAGTTCACAAGGGGGGATGGGGGTGGGATCCAACAATGTGAGTGCTATCACTGAGGGAAGGCCAGGCATGATATGAGGGGGGCAGGATCCAGGGTGGTGGTAATACCAAAAAAGGCAAGGTGGCAGCCGTGAGGGCTCGAGGAAGAAACCACTGTCCCTTGGGCCTGGCTCACACGTGCAAGACCCCTAAAATGGGGGGGGGGGGCTTCACTAGTACAGTTGGGCCACCCTGTGATCCTGGCCGCCTGTCCCTGCAGACGCAGAATGCCAGGTGCCGTTCTGGATGCCACACCAGTTGGCCATCGCTTTGCTAAAAGCAGCCAGGGGTGAACAGCACTTCCGTGGGGGAGGTGAGATCTCCACTCCTGCAAGGCTAGGGAAGCCCTCCCTCATGCCACTTGCGCATCGGACGGACGCAGAATTGCTGTCGCCCAAGGGACGGGATCCGAGCCTCACCTAAGGGGAGGAACTCCTTTCCCTTTTGAGCTGGGTTTGGCCTTCCAGACTAGCCAGGGCAGTGAGAGGAGCCCGAGAAACCCCCCCCCCCCCGAGGCTTACACACACACACAGCCCAGGCTCCCCACCCTCCCCTCACCTCCTTGGCTTTGCTGAATCCCATCCACATCTTGAGCCTCCGGAGAAAAAGCTCCACCATTTCGTAGTCCTGGGATTCGAAGGCTGGCCGGTACATCTCAAAGCGGGTCTCGCGGTAACAACGGATGAGCACGGCAGGGAAGAGCCGCGCAAGGCACCACAGCTGCAGCACCACGTAGCTGGCCCAGATGAGGTGGGGAAGCCCCGCAGGTCCCGGGAGGCTCCTGCCGCTGTGCAGACTGGTGAGGGACAGCTGGATGCCCCGGCCAAAGCCGGAGAAGCCCCCGGAGGTGGAGGAGAAGAGCTGTGCAGGCACAGAGGGAAGCTAGTGAGGGAGGAAGGTGAATCCAGGAAGGCAGCCTGGAGCTCAGGACTCTCCTTCCCTGCATAAGGAAGCCCAAATGGCCGGGGGGGGGGGGGCAGGTTTGTGGATTCCCAGCCTCCTCACTGCCCAAGACATCAAAGATCCTTGAACCCTGTTTTTCCAACTCAGAATGGACAGAGAAGTCCAGCGCTTGCAGAGAGCAGCAGCCCATCTGCACTCACTGTAACTGCATCCAGCCTGGCCCCAAATGGCTGAGACCCCCTCCCCAAGATCTCATGGCCTGGGAGTCAATGGACAAAACATCCTTTGGAATCCACGATGGAAATAAAACCGATCCTGTAACGCATCTCTATTAATGGCGGCAGAATATTATTTTTAAAGCGAGCATTTCTGGGATATTTCAAAGATGGACTAGAGAGCTTGAATTTCTGTTAAAGCCAGATAAATGGGCTTCATATCCTTAAAAATGTTCATTTTTATCTCTCTTTCCAGATTTAAGAACAAGCTTGATTCACCAAAAATAAAACTGCCGAAACCGAACCCGAACCCGGGAGCCTGGGGGAGGGATCACTTCCCGCCCTGGGAAAGTGTCCCAAGCTCTCTCTTGGGAGAGCTCGCTTGAAGAAACCACATTTAGAAAAGTGACTGTTGATTTCTCCTCCAGCTGGCTGGAAGGCGCTAAGAGTGTTTAAAAAAAAGCTCCTGGCCTGAGTCAGGGGTCAGACCAGGAGAAGGGGCTCCCCCACGGCAGGTTAGAGGAAGCCCCCCCCCCCCCCCCCCCCTCCATTTCCTGACAATTACGCCTTAGCCCCCCCCCCCCTCCTAGTTTCAGGGTTTCCTCCATTACCAGGTAGCTGAGCTGTGTGTAAGCCAAAGCCAGGATCGCAAAGGCCAAACCGGTGCCCAACAGCTCCCTGGCCGATTTCTGCAAAGCTTTGCCGAACGTGGACCACTGTCGGATGAAGCGCAGTTGCTGGGAAGCCTTTGGGAAGAAAGGAGGGAGGCTCGCTTAGCAAAGGCTGGCTTTGCCTCAGTGGGGAGTGGGTTGGGGCAGCCTCAGCTCAGTTTAAGGCCAGGACAAGAAGACCTCGGAGGGGAGGGGGATCAGAGAGTCCTGCTCCGGTGTGACTTCTGTTCCAAATATTGGAACACCGCTATCATGTCACCCGCTAGCTTAGTCAGCCCATTGCCCCCCACAGTCTGAGTCCTCCTTTAACTGACAGGTGGAAAGCTGGGTCAACCTTTAGCCAATCAAGATTGAACTCCAGTAGTAAGCAGTGAGTTAGCCTGTAGTACTGCATTTCAACCACTGCCACCATGTAGTTGGTATTGGGCAGTGGTGGCTAACCTTTTTGGTGCCAAAAAGTGCATGCGTGCTCAGGCACCAGCATCCAAAAGGTAGTGCACGCAGAGGAGGGGCCACGCCCCCTGCACATGCATTCACGATCCCCCCTGCTGCCCCCTTATTTGCACTGCCTCCCAGTTGATTTTCAGCCTGTTTGAGGCCTTTTTTGGCCTCGCAGAGGCTCGAGAGAAGCCTCTGAAGCTTTTGGAGGCCAAAAAACAGGCCCGTTTCATCACTTCCTGTATTTCCGGAAATACAGGAAGTGATGAAACGGGCCGGTTTTTCGGCCTCCTAAGGCTGCAGAGGCTTCTCTCGAGCCTCTGCGAGGCCAAAAAAGGCCTCAAGCAGGCAAAAGTCAGCTGGGAGGTGCGTGCATGCACAGTGAGGCAAGTTTGACTGGGGCTCACGTGCCCGCAAAAATGGCTCTGCGTGCCAGCTGTGGCATGCGTACCATAGATTTGCCATCATGGCTTTTGGGCACAAGCATCAAACTCATGGCGTCATGTTGCCGTTGCATGACGTTTCACAGTATTTTTTCCATTCGAGGAGTTGAGTGGCCTGCATGTGATGTATCCGGCCAGTAGTCCGTCACTTTGACACCCCTGGTATAGGGTGTCCCCTGTTTGAGCAGGGGGTTGGACTAGACTAGAAGGCCTTCCAGGGTCCCTTCCAACTGTTATTTTGTATTCTTATGCATCACAAACAATAATATCTTACCAATCATTCCAAAAGCAATTCTAGGACAGCGAGAAAAGAAAAGGCATCCAGGTTGCCCCAAATACTAAAGGAGAGGCAATTTAATCCACTGAGAAAGCTCTAGCTTGTCTCATCCACAAATCTGTTCCTTCATGTCTTCCGAAGCCTTCCTAACAGTGATTCCATCGTCCTCCTGAGGGATGCCTGTCCCTACCTTGACTGTCAGCAGGAAGAGCAGAGAAGCAGCCAGGCAACTGAAGGCCACGTGGAGAGACGCCACCGGGTAGAAGCTGGTGAAGGCCCGCTTGTTCTTCAGGTATTTCGCCCATTGCCGCTCAGCGAGAGTGGCCTGGCTAAGGTGGACCATCACTGTGCAGGTGGAAGCCAGGATAAGCAGCCACTGGCCATAGCTGCTAAGGAGGGTGAAGTAGGCCTTGCCTTCCTTCTTGATGGCCAGAGACTCCGAGACCACGAAATAGACCACCAGGATCATAAGGAAGACCTGGGTGGGGAGGAGAAAAGGGACAGGTGAGCTCCCAGGAAAGGTGGAGGTGGCCAAACCTGGGTGAGTCCCTCCAACACCTGTCATTTCCTTGGCTGCACCCTGAGTAGCAACATGGACTTTCCAGAAAGTTAAGTTCATGGATTAGCCGATGGGTCCTATCAAAATGCAGAATTTCAAGTACATATGATTAATAAAATCCTACAAAAACAATTTAAAATAACATTGGAGTAAAATACAATAATTTGATGTATAGAAATAAGGCTATATTTCAGTATCACCCCAACAATCTACCCCAATCAGTCCCACATCTGCAAATCTCAGCTGAACCATTTTACTCAAGTACTGGGCCATATTAAATGTTGTTTTCAATTGCCGGCAGCACAAAAGGTATGTTGTTTTAATATGGGGTTCCCAGTGGGTCATTCTCTGGAAAGTATTCAGACAGTGAAGAAAATTGCCTCCATTTTGTCAACCTCCTGACACTCAGAAGTCCTCCGTTTTTATGCAGGGACTCTCTTTGGGCCCCAAAGGTCCTTTGCTAGGCCTGGCCCTGGTTTGGAGCAGCACCAACTATCTGCCTTGTACAAGGAAGGAGGAGCAGGGAGAACTTTGGGACTGACCATCATGAGCAGCTGTGGGGTAACCCTCCTGCCAAGGGGGTGCAGCGGGAAGGGAGTGATGGTCACAGCTGGCACGGCGTGTTTTGCCACGGGGAATTCCAGGCGGAGCGTGACAGCAGCATGGAGGTCCAGAACAGGATGATATTGGGTCATTTCCACAAAGACTGCCTGACTCCTACAATGGATGGAAAGATGAGTCAAAATATTGCCAAGCAAGGAGCTTTGGGGGTGCTGGGGGGGGGGGTTCAAGCCTGCCTCGGTTTCCCACATGGGTCTCTCCTGCCCTTGTCACCCACCTGTTGCTGATCCAATTGTTCTGCTGGAGGCCTTGCAGACAAGCGTTGCTTTCTTGGAGCGTAGTTCCCAATTCCTGGATGTAACCTCCGCTGTCATAGATGGAAAGGTAGCCCCAATACCAGGCCCTGAAATACCAGGGGAGGAGGAGGAGGAGTCACGCATGGCCAGAAAAGCCCCTTCTGTGCACCCCAGGATTCTGCTCTCTAGCCCCCTTCCAAGTCTTTGCAAACTATTTGTCAGGGTTCCGATGAATGCTCTAATTATAAGCCTCGAGCCAAGTTTCAAAAGAAATCCAATTATTTATTTGGAGCAACATGTTGGCGCTTTTCCAAGTGCAGCCGGCTCTGCCCTATGTAATTTTTACTGCCCACCTAGGAGCCTGTTTCCCCCCATTCCTCCCAGGGTGTGTCATGAATCACATTCTCCAACGAAGCACTTTCGCAGGCTGTGGAAAACACGCCTCTCCGGCTGGGCTTGGTAACCCAAGACACAATCTGGAGAAAGGTATGAGTGGAATGTGCTTCTGGTCATAGCAACTGAACTGCTTCATCAGATCTTCTCCCCCCCCCCCCTTCCTCCTTTTGGCAACTGACAACAAGCCAGGAATGGTTTATGAGTTGACACCTTTGCAGTCCGAATAAGCTCAAAAGACTGGACTTTTGGACAGTTTTCTCCTAAATGTTTTTCTGCCCTTTCTTCTTTGATTATGACTCTAGCCTGACGCTTGTCACCTTCCCTGACTTGTTTTTAACTAAAAGGGATTGCAAAAAAGATGCTTCCTTCCTTTTCATTTCTGGCACAGTCTGGAAGGTCCCAACCTGGATGCTGCACTCTGCCCCACAGCCCAAACCCTCTTCCCCCGTTGCCATCACAGGTGGTCCTTGACTTACGGCCACAAGTTGAGCCCAAAGTTACTGTTGTTAAGTGAAGATTGCCCCATTTTATGACATTTCTAGCCACAGTTGTTAAGTGAATCACTGCAGTTTGTTAAGTTAGTTAACACGGTTGTTAAGTGAACCTGGTTTTCCCATTGACTTTGCTCATCAGACAGTCACAAAAGATGGATCATGTATCTGCTGGACAGTGCAACGGTCGTAAGTATGAACCAGTTGTCAAGCATCTGAATTTCGATCACATGTCCCATGGGAATGCGGCAAAAGTTCAAATGGTGAAAAACGGTCATAAGTCACTTTTTTCTGTGATGACGTAACTTTGAGCGGTCATTAAATGAACTGTTGTAAGTCGAGGACTACCTATGGGGTGAAACCTGGATAAGGGACTAAGATGCCACCTATCCTGAGCTCTTGAAGAAGAGGGTTCCAAGAAACACCCCCCAACGGAATCCAAACTCCAAGGCAGGCATATTCCTCAAAGTTTAGTTTAGTTTATTGTCATTGCACCTCGTACAACGAAATTAAATACTATCTTCAGTGTACATTATGACTATGAAAATAAACACACTCCTTTCACATTCTTTACAATTGAATTGAAAACCCCTTATATTGCATTCATATTGCAATATACAGCAGAATGCAAAATAGTTACTGCCCTGGGATAGAGGCTGATTTTCAGCCTATTTGTCCTTGTTTTTATTATTATTCTGTACCGTCTGCCAGATGGTAATACTTCAAACAAAAGGTTCCCAGGATGAGATGGATATCTTTGAGAATTTTTTGAACTTTCTTAAGGCAGAGAGAGCTCTAAAGCTCTTCCAAAGAGGGGAGGGTGCAACCCAGGATCCTCTGGGCAATGATGTTGACCCTCTGGAGGGCTTTCCTATCAGCCACTGTGCAATTGGCAAACCATACAGAGGTGCAGTAAGTTAAGATCCTCTCTTCTGTGGTGCAGCGGGAGAAGGTCACCAGCAGTTTTTCATTCGGTTTTTGTTGCCTGAGAAGCCTCAGGTAGTATAATCTCTGCTGGGCCGTTTTGACCAGGGCTGCAATGTGAGCCCCCCAGGCCAGGTCCTCTTTTAGGGTAACACCCTATAGACTTATTAGGCATGTCCTACTGGCCCATCTGGGAAAACCCAACTCTAAACCCCTAGTTAAAAGTACAGTTTTCCTTCCCCTATCCATGTAGTCCATCACATGGTCCAATCAGGTCACAGTCCAAGGGTCACTTGGTCTCAGATCCCACCTCCTTGCACCTGATGGGAAAGTCCTTGGTTCTCAGAGGAAAGAATGTTATTTTGGCGAAAGTCCTCCAGCTCTGCCATTCCCACAGCTCGACTCATCTCCACTGGGGCAGCCCTGAAGAGGCCTGGGGGAAATGGCTCCAGGGCTGAGAGGTAAGTCAGAAGGAAACGCAACCGGTCGCACGAAAAATGGAGAATGATTATTTTTTATGCGTGTGGGAGAGAGAAGGGAAGGGAGTGACTCCACTCACCCAGCCAGGTCAGGAGGAGAGTAGGTCCAGAGCGGCCCCAGGTTGTCCGAGGGGTTTTTCCAGCCAGCCGCGTAGCCGGTGCTGTCAAAGCTGTTGGAACTGAAAGCGCATCTTCCCTTCGTCCCACTGAGGGCCTCTTCCAGTGAATTCAAGCACTCTGTTGGGAAAAGGGGGTGCCATGTTTTCTCGGCTGGCCCTGCAAATGTGCTTCTTCCTGAGCTTTCTTCTCCAAAGACAAAAATCATCAAGCCACCATATTTCAATGAGGACTCAACCATGCGGGCCAAAGGTGTCTAAAAGTTAAATCATGGCAACCGGACCAGACTTGGTTCTGGTCATCAACTCACACTCCATTTTGGGTTGTTTACTTGGCTAACAATGCCTAACAATGCCTAACAATGCCTAACGCCTAACCAGAAGTGTCTAGTTGTTGTTTTCATCCAGGGTGCTTTTTTTTTTTTCCAACTTCCTAGGTGGGACTGGGATTTCCTGCTGCTCTCCCCTTCCAGTGACTAGCCGGGTCTGAACCTGTTGAGCTCAGCATTCTGGGCGATGCTCCTGCTGAGGCCTTTTCCCCTTGAATGTCTGTATGGTTCTCTGCTCTTCAAGCCACGGGCACCAGACTGAGCAGCATGGGGACTTCCTTTGCCTTTTAATGGGACTGAGAAAGGGCTTGCTAGGTTGGGAGTGCCCCCAAAGGAGAGGTGGGACTCCACTTGTCTGGCCTAGAGGAAAAGGGTCTAAGAGTGGCATACAACCTTGGGGGTGGTTGGTGGCTTGAGCTCACTCCCTCTGCCTTTTCTAACTTTTGCAATTCTGAACTTTTTAACTCTTTGATATACCGTTTTCCCAAAAATATGACCTACCCTGAAAGTAAGTCCTAGCTTGATTTTGTACACGTTATACCCAATATAAACCCTAACCCCAAAATAAGTCTTAATTAAGATCGCGCCCACTCCAGTGTGGATGGGTAAAAATTAAGCTAGAGTGGGGATGGGGGGGTGGAGTTGCCCTATAGTTGTAGCCAGGCCTTGTACTCCCCCAATACCTGCCTTGCTGGTCCATTTCTTCTGCAGCCGGCAAGGCTTTCCTGAAGGCCTCTGTAGCTGATAAGAAAGCTCTGGATCGATCTGGAGCTCTACTGTCAGCTGCAGAAGCTCCAGGAAAGCCTTGTTGGCTGCAGAAGAAGAAGCACCTGAAGGCCTCTGACAGCAAAAAGGAGGCCAGGGGCGATGCATACAAGTGAGGTTTGTCAGTGGATGACATCCCCCCAAAATAAGACCTGGCACCTTTTTTGGTGGCAAGAGATATATATAAAACAGGGCCTTATTTCTAGAGAAACATGGTATTTAAAAAAAAACAACCAACGGTGTCTCTGTTTATGCTTTTTATTTGTAAACTGCCCAGAATCCCATAGGTGGGACTGATATAGAAATTTGATAAGTAAAAATACTTAATAAGAAAGCATGTCCTGATTTATCCAAATATCAGGAAAGGCTCCGTATTAATGGAATCAAAAAGAGGGTCCATGGTCAAAAAAATTGTAGAGCGGGAGAGATCAAATCTGGAGCACCTGAGCAATTCAGAGAAGAATCAGGCTTTGGTAGAAGATGCCATACCAAATAAGACTGTGGCAGGGAGGAAACTGCCCTTGTTTCTTAAACCAATTATTTCTATTCCACACCCGGAACATGGTGCATAATTTACTAATAGCAATAACACTTAGACTTATATAATCCTTCACATTGCTTTTACAGTCCTCTCTAAATAGTTTACAGAGTCAGACTATCACTCCCAACAATCTGGATCCTCATTTTACCCACCTTGGAAGGATGGAAAGCTGAGTGAACCTTGAGCCAATCAGGAACAAACTGCTAGCAGTTGGCAGAATTTGCCTGCAATACTGCATTCTAACCACTGTGCACCATGGAAGCAAGGAAGCAAGGAAGCAAGGAAGGAAGGAAGGAAGGAAGGAAGGAAGGAAGGAAGGAAGGAAGGAAG
>BLBF01000097.1:2746328-2758255 GCA_015471245.1 Laticauda colubrina
AAGGAAGGAAGGAAGGAAGGAAGGAAGGAAGGAAGGAAGGAAGGAAGAGCAATAGCACTTGGACTTATATACTGCTTCACAGTGCTTTTACAGCCCTCTCTAAGCAGTCTACAGAATCAGCCTCTTGCCCCCCAACAATCTGGGTCCTCGTTTGACCCACCTTGGAAGGACAGAGTCAACCTTGAGCAGATCAGGATTGAACTTGTGGCAGTGAACAAGAGTTAACCTGCAAATGCCGCATTCTAACCACCGCACTCATCATTGAAGAGATGAAGACCTGCTCGCTTCCCACTTACCTTCTCGCACACGGATTTGCCGCAGTCTTGGGACCCCCAGGGTGATACCTGAGCTTCCCTGGGCAGACCAGTTCCGGTACAGAAAGGGGAGCAGTCCCTGCGTGGCCCAAAGCCAGAAGTCATCCACTCTGCACCAACACGATGAAGGAGGCAAAGGAGAGAGCGACTATACTCAGCACAGAAGATGCTTGTCCCAATTTCAAAGCCCCTCCAGTCCCTGCCAAGCCCCGTTTCCCCCTTGGCTGGAGCTGCACTTTCCATCCTTGTCCTCCTACCCAATCTTCCTGTGCCCAGAAGGGGGTCTCCACTGCAGCCACTGGATTCTGGGCCCAAGAGGGCTCCTCTAACCCCTCCCTGCCTGCTCTGCCACAGGGGCCAAGCAAGGAGGCCTAGCCTTCCTCCTAACCCTTCCACAACCTCTGAAGGCAATTTCTGTTCCCATTGGTTGATGGTTCTCCCAGTCAGGAAATTCCTCCTTATTTCCAGGTTGAATCTCTCCTTGTTCAGCTTCCTTCCATTATTCCTTGTCTGGCCTTCAGGTGCTTTAAAAAATAGCTTGACCTCCTTCCTCCTCTCTGTGGCAGCCCCTCAAATATTGGCAGATTGCTCTCCTGTCTCCCCTGGTCCTTCTCTTCCCTAGACCAGCCATGCCCAGTTCCTGCAATCATTCATTGTATGTTTTAGTTTCCAGTCTTCTAATCGTCCTGGTTGCTCTTCTCTGCATTCTTTTTGAGAGTCTCAGCCTCTTTTTTTATAGCATAGTGACCAAAACTGGATGCAGTACTTTAGGTGTGGTCATCAAAATGTCTACAAGGCTAAACATGTAAACAGTAGACCACACAGCAGAAATACCTCTTAATATCCAGGAATTGTGTGATGCCAAGTTGCTGCTTGATGGACTTTTGCAAAAGAAATGCCTGGCTGTTGTGTGAAGGCCCACTGTAGTTGGTGAGAAGGATGACCAGCAGGAAGAACATGTAGACAAAACAGTTCTAGGAAAAACAGAGAAAGGGGACTTGAGTGTCAACTCATCAACATTCCTATGCCTGTTTTAGTGGTTGCCATTAAAAAAAAAGGGGGGGAGAATCTGGAAGATTCCAACATTCCAACTCTTATCTTTAAAAGTTTGTAACTAAAATACCAGGGCTTCTGCCCACAAATATATTTAATTGGAGAACGTGAAGGAAGACATCCAGCCTGTGAAGATGCTCAATTGGAGAATCTGGTTTATGAGACACCAGAGGGGAGGGGGGAAACAAGGTAACAGAGAACTGTAAATTACGTAGGCCAGAGTTGGCTGCATACAGGGCAGTGCCAGTTTGTTGCCTCTAATAAATCCTTTGAAGTTTTTTGAAGTTTGGCTCGAGAATCATGATTTAATTAGAGCTGGAATCCTGATAGCTTGCCATTCTGCTGAGAAGAACCCAAAGCAGCCCCTGCACACAGGATGCCCCAACCAGGAAGGGAAAAGGGTTTATGCACTGGGATCTGGGGGTGCTTGCACACCCACCCTCTCACAGACTCCCCTTTAAATCAGGACATCTGGGGTTCATGCTGCCAGGAGGGGAGATGACACCGGAGGCCCCATCTCCTCTTTCTCCTCTTGGTGGGCAGAATCCTAGGGCTCTGGTCCTCCCCTCCCAGATGACACCTTCCCCCTCCCCTTTTCACCTTGAGCAGGCTGTGCAGAAGCTTGACCTTTCTGGCCTCTTCCTTGGCCTGGAAAAGAGCAAAACCCTGAGGGGGGCGGACCTTCCCGATCTTCTCCGAGACATGCTCCACAATGGGGTGTTCTACCAGGGTGTCATCTTCCTCAGGGTGCAGACGCTTGGCCACCAGAGAAAAGTAAAAGGCTTCCAGGAGAATCTGCAGGCACAGACCAGGCAAAAGATCAAAGCCCTGGAGAGTGGGAGTTGACATTATAGCTCACCTAATGCAACCCCCTGTTAAAGGGAAGATCTGTTTAATCAATGCCCTTCATTACTATTCTAGAGACAGCTCCTGTTCACAATGCTCTGAACCAGAGATCTCCAAACTTGGCAACTTTAAGATTTGTGGACTTCAACTCCCAGAATTCTCCAGCCAGAAAAGCTGGTGTCATGCCCCTGTCGGAGTCTGAAGCCCAGGAGGAAGATTTCATAGATCAACAGATGACAGGGAGTGGGAGTGTGGCTCCATTGGCTGTGGAGGAAACTGGAAGGACAAAGTCTGGCTGGGCAGAGCAGGGGAGCACAAAGGGCACACAGGGAGGAACAGAGCTACATGGGTTTATCTTGTGTTGACTTTGTTTATCTGTGTCTCTGGCATCTTTCCAACTGTGTTGAGTTTTGCCATGCCTTCTTGCTCATGCCCTGCCAAACATTTTGCCTTGATTGGACTTATAGTTACAGATTTTGTTGACCACGTTTTGGACTTGATTCTCTGTTCTTAGGAGAGTTTTTCTCCAGCCAGAAGGTAACCAGGACATTGGAGGCAAGGTTGGAGTTAATAAAGGGACTCCTACTGATTATCTGACTGTGTTGCCTTTGTGCTATGCCCCTTTGGGTCATCACAGCTGGCTGGAGAATTCTGGGAGTTAAAAGTTCACAAGTCTTAAAGTTGCCAAGTTTATGGGGACCCCTGCTCTGAACAGACCCTCAGGGATTCTTGTTGGACCCCAAGGGGAATATGGTCCAGGTGCAACTTCCCTCAACAATCCCTGCATAGTGTGCCAGTGTTTAGGTACCTCTCCCTTCACAGAACTGGCTCTCTTCCCCCTCTGGCCTGGATCTACCCAAGCAGAAGGTAAGAGGCTGGCCTGTAAATAATTCAGCCACCAGGTTCAACCAGGAGCCGTTGGAGTTCATTGTAGATTTTAGAAAGAACCAGCATGGTCATGCTTCACTAAGTATCAAGGATCCAGCTGCAGAAATGGTCAATAGTATTCAGTATTTGAGGATGCAGATAACTAACAATCTGAATTGCTCTCTCCACAAGTCATCCATAGTGAAGCGTGCAAAGCAGCATCTGCATTTCCTGCGTCGGATGAGAGCACTGTAGTAGCTACTGAGATCCTATGGATGGCGTTAGATGCTAGCAGCAAACTGCAGTGTCTAAAAACCTATATGGGGCCATTTGGCTATTTGCATGATCTCATCCCCTATATCTTGGTGAAGGTGGAAAGTCCCAGACTTTCCAGACATATAGGTGACCTCATTTTACAAACATCACCACTAGTATTAAGGATTGGTTGGGAGGTTGCACCCATGTGGGATCTATTCTCCAATCCAAATACTGTATGTATGCTACTCTTCCTTGCTTGTAAAAATGGTATAAAAGAATAAACACTGCCCAGGCAGTCAGACATCTTGGCACCCTGCACAATGACTGATCTTTGAAATCCATCAGAGCACCTCTTTCTCCTTCTGTCCTGGCTTCTTTTTACAGAGGCATGATTGAAAGCGTTCTAACAAAACTGCATCCCTGTTTGGTTTGCTGGCAGCAGTGCCTCAGATAGAAAGCCCCTAGGAAGAGTGGTGAGGATAGTGGAGAAGATTGTAGGAAGCTTGCTTCCTCTTATTCAGGATACTGCTTTTAAGTGCTATGCGCTTAGAGCTCAAAGAGACTCCACACGGGGGCTTCAAGGTCTGCTTCTGTTGGTCCTCTCTGGGAGGGGGTTTCAAAGTATTTCTAGCAGGATTTCCAGATTCTGGAACAGCTTGGTTCCCTAGGCCATCCATCTGACAAACTTGCAAGATTCGTTTTTCTCGCCATGTACATGTATACATCTGAACTAGATTGTGTTGTTTCTCTGTGTCATATAATATATGTAGAATTTTATGTTTATTTATTTAGTCCAAGGGTCTTCAAACTTGGCAAGTTTAAGATGTGTGGACTTCAACTCCCAGAATTCCTGAGCGAACATGAGTGGAGGAGGAATTCTGGGAGTTGAAGTCCACACGTCTTCAAGCTATCAAGTTTGAGGACCCCTGATTTAGTCTGTCATGGTTATGTAGTGTATATTGGAGGTGGTGACCCTTTGAAAGCTGTATGCAACGAAATTTTATTTTAATGTATGCTGATTAGTGTACATTCAAAGTGACAATGAAGTTATTCTATTATCTAATTAGGTAGCTTCCTGAAAACCAAATAAGTTTTGAATTGCAGCAGAGGTTCTCCACAACCATTTTGACAGCTCAGTTTCTCTTGAAGGTGGGAGACAATGGGCAAAAATATTTGTTGGATGCCCACTCAAATTTTAGCAACACAAACAAACAAAAGAACAAAAGATGGAACATGAAAACGAGGGTGAGGTAAGGAACAGAATGTGCCCAGAGAGAACAGGAAACCAACTACCAGAGAGAGCTGAGGAAGGGACCTAGCGTGATCTTCTAGGTCTCGTCTTCTACCTTACCTTGAGGGGTTCCCAGAGCAAAAAGGAAGAGAGGAAGCTAAAAATCCCTGAGATCAGCCACATGAGGGCCACACTGGAGCTGAACCCCACTCCGATCCACACGGAGACTCCAAAGCAGAGGAGGAGGAGGAGGATGCTGATGGTATGGGCCAAGTAGGAGCACCAAGAGGGCAGCAGGCGCTTCTGGAGACTGTGGTCCAAAACTGCAGGCAAGAAACGGGGTGGGGAGGTAAATCTTGGCACAAGGCCCCAGCTGGCACAGGAGAATACAAGCCACACTGAAGAAAAATTTAGGGTTAGGACTTATTTAACAAAGAGATAGAAAAGTGACACAGTCACAACTGAGTTGCAGGGAAAGAGAACAGATGCTACCTAGGAAAAAGCCCAGCCCAGCTCAGCTCCTGGAGGGCAATTCTAAAACCAGGTTCCCTTGGCATTTTGGCACTAAGACTCCTCCAGAAAGGCAGCTATGAGACCCCTGCAAGTTAAAAGCATCAGGTCTTTGTATGCTTCATTAAGAAGGGGTGTGGGAGGCCTGAGGACTTTGTATTTTCCCATGTGGGCCACGTGGCCATGTGATATGCAAAATTATACCTGTGAAAATATAAAGCAATGGTAACACCATTTTTAACCTCTATGTTAACCTAAGATAACTTACTGGAAAGAATTCTCTATTGTTTTGTATAAAGGTTATATACTTGGCAGGTTATGCTGTCCAGTGGCACATTAATGATGGAGATTACTGGAAATGGGTTAAACAGGATGAAGAAACAGATGTTATGCTACAAAAATAGGGGTGTTGCATAGTTGGATACATAGCTGGATAGATTGTGAACCCAGGAAAGGGGCAGAGATTATATACAGTATTTGAACCTGTATCTAAACCTCAGTCTTCCTGGGAACCATGTCTCCTGCCTTTTGCAAAAGCTTCATAATAAAGCTCTTATTGTCTACGTGTCTCCAGTTGTCCCGAATGGATGATTTTTATTACAGGTCAGAACAAGGTTACCTGTTCGGGTTGATTTGGCAGAATGATTCAATTCCCGGCCAGGGACTGCCACACTCTGGCCTTTCTCGTTCAGCCTCTGCAACACGATGGCTTCCATCTTGTCTCCCGGCACGTTTGACCTACCGGAATAATCCAATGCAGGAACTCCTTCAAATATTGGCAGGAAGAAACTGAGACTTTTCAGGTGGGTCCACTCGCCTCTCAGCCCAGGTTCCTCCTGACTTACCAGGTGGGAGGCCAGGTGCAAGCCAGCCAAGGAAAGCCCTTCGCAATGCACCGCCCCTTTTCAACATGTTGCATCTCTCTCACACACACACACAAGAACTCAACCCAGAGGGGTTGAGGGAGGGGGTACTTCTGAGAGCTCTCTCCCCCCACAAACACATCCCTTTCCCTCTCCACGGACTTACAGCCCAGAGAGGAGGTCTGTTTCCACCTTGGGGCAGCTTCCCACTTCCTGAAGATGAGGGATGCCACCAGCTCCATCTGCAAGAATCTGCCGTATCAGATCTTCGTCTGTTATGGGAAGAACAAACCAAATGCTCAGGGCAAATGGTACCTCTGATGGGTGTTGTGGAGGATGTGTGGGTGGGCAGGTGATGGCATGACCTGTCTTCCTACTAGGTTCACAAAACCTATATATTATACTCCACCATGCCAATATGAGACATTGTGCAACTGCTGGGAAAGGAGCCCTCCCCTGTCAAGCACAATATCCTCCCACCCACAGTGAGTAGGGGCCAGCCATCCTCTCTGGGCCCTGTGTGGAAAACCCTATGGCAAACTTGTGAGGGTAGAGAGAAATGATCAAGACATGTGACCATGTCTCCTCCACTCTACTAGAGAGAACTTCCCCGAGGATGGGCTCCAGCACAAGTCCGAAAACTTGGATGGCTAAACCTCTGGTCCTGGGGACCGACCCAGATTGGATCCTACAATATTATCTCGGGATACGTTACATTCGCCTTCTGTCAGACTTGCCCCAATCTACTCTCTCAGGAAAGTAAGACTCATGATTCCATTTAGTTGAAGCAAAAGGACTTTTACCAAAATAAACTGGTTGCAGTAGAGTCATAAATGGAGTCATAAGTCTCATTTTCCTGAGACAGTAGATTGGGGCAGGTCTGTCAGAAGGTGGAATCTGGTGTTCCCACCCCAAACACAAAGCTATTCTTTCTGATTCTCACTCCCTCCCCACATGACAGGTTACAGCTCTCTCGGAGGCATCTGTTGTGGCCCACCAGCTGCCATCAGAGCTGGCAGCTGTTGTGGTTAGCTGGCAGCAGGTGTGGATGGCTGAGGAGAGCGAGGACTCAGATGAGGGGCCAGGACCATTAGGGAGTGGATTGTTGCCTTCAGAGATTGTGGGGGTGGTAGCAGTGATGAGGAGGTTCCCGAGGAGCCTGTGCTAAGTGCATGTGCATGCAGGATTGCTCGGAGGAAAGAGCAGTTACAATAGCATGGGTGACTCAGGAGTAAGGCTGCAAGGTAATGGCCCCACCTTCACGAAGATCAAAGCCAGCTGTGAAATGAATGTTCTTTGCAGAGGCAAAGGCATTTTGAAACTCCAGTGGACATTCCAGTATCCTGAGTTTGTATCTGAAGATTCTTATTTTTCAAATTATTTCTTGTCTGTTATCTTTTGGCAAGCCTTGCACGGTTTGGAAAGAATTGTGTTTATCACAGCTAATCATTTTGTAAAAGCATTACAAGGTTTTTATTCCTTTTGGAGTGTGTTTGATTTGTTGGAAAAGGGCGTGGATCAGAACAGCAGCAGAATCGGATGAGGAGGTTGGGGAGGAACTTGGGCCAGTCCTGGAGTCTGGGGAAAGCTCTGATGGATGCTCTGTGTTGGAAGCAAAGATGGAGCCAGGGCCATCTGTTCTGACCCAACCAGGTTCCCAGAGAGCAAACACAGACAAAGGCAGCAGCCCCCACCTTTCAAGGTTTAATCATAATTCTATTCCTTTACAGATAAAAG
Source organism: Laticauda colubrina (assembly GCA_015471245.1). Classification (NCBI taxonomy): domain Eukaryota; kingdom Metazoa; phylum Chordata; class Lepidosauria; order Squamata; family Elapidae; genus Laticauda; species Laticauda colubrina. Next base: position 2,754,008 of record BLBF01000097.1, read on the forward strand.
GCTGCTTTCCACTAATTAGCTCTGACAAGAAAGAGCCTTGCCAAGTTATTTGTCAAGGCTGCCAAAAACCCAGAGATAAGAACTAATTTACAAGATTCTCCAAACACGAACTAAGATGTCCACCAGTTGAGTTTCAGAGCTTCTTTGCTGTCTGCAACGAATGCTTTTCCAAACCTGGCTTTTATCCTCTTGAGGGAGAGGCCATTACCTTGCAGCCTTGCTCCTGAGTCACCTGTGCTGCTGTAATTGTTCTTTACTGCAAGCAATCCTTCGTGCACGTGCACTTGGCACAGGCTCCTCGGGAACCTCCTCATCACTGCTGCCAGCCCCCACAATCTCTGAAGGCAATAGTCCACTCCCTGATGGTCCTGGCCCTTCATCAGAGTCCTCGCTCTCCTCAGCCGTCTGCACTTGCTGCCAGCTAAGCACAACACTGTTTGACATTTCCCAGCCACCGGAGAGGCAGCTGCCTTTGGAGTCTAATACAAGTAAGGAGGAGGAACAGCTAGAGCCTGTTCCAGACACACATATGCACAGAGCTGTTAGGAGTGGGGAACAATGGAGGACAAGGAATCAACTTGGGAAGCAAAGCACATGTAGACGCTGAATGGCCCCTCCCTGGTTGGGGAATAAATAGAAGGAGAGGGGAGTGGTTGTCTTAGGAGACAACAGTTCATCTTTCTGAAGATCTTGTTCATTGTATTTCGTGCCACAGAAATTGCTTGCCAAAACCTAATTTGCAGCCTTTCAGCTGGGAGCTCACGGTCTTGCAATTATTGCAAGGATCTGATAAGATCTGTTATGCAGTTAACTCCTTGAAGGACTAATGCCTGGACTTTTCAGTGGGTAAATGCAATTAATTCACAAGAGGTAAATAAAGAGGAATTTTTCATGACAAGGAGTGTGTTTTTTGCTTCTGCTAAGGCTGGGTCAGAATCTGAGTAGACTGTGTAAAATTGGTGAGAACTGATTTAATGTCAACGGTTCGACTAGCGAACCCCAAAGATGTAGATGCTCTTGGGATCTTTGAATTCCCCAAAGTATAACTTTATTGGATATACCATCTTAGAGCTGCAGACGTAAAACCAACTCTGGTTTTCCCACTCAAAGGTTCACTTAATTAAACAACAGGCTCACTTTCTCCTAACCCCTGGGTGTTCACATTGTCCAATTGTAAGACTTCCTTTTGTTATGGGAACAGTCCAAGTTTCCGCCTAACACCTGCGGCAGTGACCTTGCCGAGGTTCAGGCTTTTACGGTTCACAGATGAAAGCTTAGCATTTCCTTTTCCTCCCTCCCTCCTATCACTTGAATGACAAGATGAAAAGCGATAGAAGCTCAGAAGAAGTAAAGCATTTCAATCTTGACACAGTCCCCCAGCCAGCCAATGTGATGCCAGCAAAATGCTTTGAGAAACTCTGAGGTATCAAACTGGTAACATTCCTTTCTCAGGGCAAGCGGCCTTGAAGATACAGGTACAAGGTGGCTTGGTGATCCAATCTTCCTCCACTGTCAGCCCCCCCCTCCCTATTTCTCATGTTTCAAGTTAAAGTAATAGCACTCAATAAGTCCCTGTTCTCCCTCCCTCCTCCTGCCTTCACGTCAGGGCACCGGCAAGGTACCAAGCCAGTGATGATGGACTTGACACCTTCATTCATGTCTCCTCTGCACAAATTGGTCTACAATGTCCTCTTTAAATCCTCTGGGTGTCACTGTCATCCCAGTCAGAGGGATCCTCCCTCCCTCCCTCTTTCTTTCCTTCCAGTTTGAGAGGTTGGTGGGGAGAACTGCTAACACGTTTTGGCCTGGCCTCCTTATATGGGAGAAATCCCCCTTCTGAGGAATCTGGAAACTCATGGCAGGTCAAGGTGAAACAGAAAGGCCCATTGCATTCAATATGGCTTGATTTGGCTGAGCAAGGTTCAACAAACCAGCATTTTAATTTTGCAGTAGGTGTGAATAAGATGTGAAGCTCAGTGTTTTTCCTGGCTCTACATTGCAAAGCCCTTTCTAATGCAGAGATATAGAAAGGGAACACCCGAGGGGTCTCCAGGATGTGGTAAAAAAAAAGCATGATGGTGCAATCGAGGTTCTGCCCTTTTGTATTGTGTACCAGGCACATGATGCGTGTAAACATCTGATGGAATTTCAATCCCCAATTGTTCTTGTTCTTTCTCTCATGACCCCAAGAACCCCTCTAATTCTTCAACACAAGGTCCCCACCTGGGTAGCTCAGATCTAAGGGCCAATTCTACACCAGATGTCAAAGTCCCTCAGTGGCTTCTACTCCCCCTCCTTACCGGAAGCAGAGAAGTATCTGGTTTGAGCCTGGGGAAAAGCCGGTGTCAGGCCATCCCCCTCAGGGGCCAAAGGAGCCTCCAGGCCGAGATGACGACTGGTCCGACCTCTTTTCAGCTTCTGGATGGTGTTGCCCATGATGGATGGGTCACTGAGAAGATCTGGCCAGTTGAGCAGGGCTTCGTTGGACTGCCACCGGATCAGGCTGCTCCCAGACAAAAATTGAACAGAGGGAAGCTGAGAACTCCAAGACCTCCCTCTACAGCTCTCCCGCTGCTTCCCCTTCCTCCAAATCTAGTCTCAGGATTTGTACAGATAGTTCTTGACTTACAACTGGTCACTTAATGAGCTTAGAAATGACGAAAGGCCCCTGGAAAAAAGTACTTACCACCCAATGTTGAAGTTCTGATGACCGTACCTCCCTCCCCCTCCACTGGGCATTTGGCAACTAGCTCAGCTTTGTGGCTGTTGGCAGCATCCATATGAGCCATGGTGGCACAGTGCTTAGAGGGAGGTATTACAGGCTACTTGTGCTGACTGCCGGCTAACTGCAGTTTGGCAGTTCAGATCCCACCAGGCACAAGGTTGATTCAGCCTTCCTTCCTTCCTTCCAAGGTGGGTCAAATGAGAACTCAGATTGTTAGGGACAAGAGGCTGACTCTGTAAACTGCTTAGAGAGGGCGGTAAAAGCACGGTGAAGCTGTAAGTCTGAAGGCTACTGGTATCCTGTGATCACAATTTTCAACATTTTTTGCCAGTTGCAGCATTTACTTCTGATTTCTGGCAAAAGAGAAAACGCTCACCAGATAAAAAAGCTTTGCTTAACAACTGCCACATTCACTTAAAGACCATTACAAAAAGAAGTTGTAAAATTGGGTATGGTAATGTGGTGACCTGCTTAACAACCGCAATGACTTAACGCTATAATTCGGGGCTCAATTATGGTCCAGAGCTACTTTTCTCAGCCTTCTTCCCATATGACTAAACTAAACTAAAAGCATGTGGCAGCACTGAGCCAAGCTTGGCTGTTCATAAAGAGAAGCCAAGGATTTACCTTTTCGAATCGTCCAGAATCAAATCGGTTTTGGTTTCCTCTGAAAAAGCCTACAAAGGAACAGAGAGTGAAAGGGACAAGAGTTTAGCCCACCGGCTGTCCTTGACATGCCCCTTCTATAGAGGGACGATTGAAAGTATCCTGTTGTACCCTGCAACAGTTTGGTTTGGAAGCATTATTGCTTCAGACAGGAAGGTGGTGCAGAGAGTGGTATATAAGCAATGCTTGAGCAGAGTCCACTGGATTGTCTGGGATGCCACACATTCTCTCCATGACTTGTTTTCCATGTTACCTTCTGGGAGGGGCCTTCACAATATCCAAAGCAGAACAACTAGATTATGTAATAGCTTTGTTGGGAGCGGGCATCAGAATTTTATTTTTTAATGTTTGCCAGGGTGTTCGCAGAAAAAAAGTGACAATAAAGGTTAGGTCTTGGTCTTAGTCTTTTGGTCTTGGTCTTGTCTTGGTCTTTTGGTCTTGGTTGTCTTGTCCTGTCCTTTCTTTTCCTTCATGGCTAAGGACCAGGTTACTTAAGGGATCATCCTTTCCTGTGGTTTCTACCGTCCAACTTGGTTGGACAGGTTAGGCACATTACGGATCCCACCAGCCAAAGAATGGGGACAGGAGACATGTCTTCTCTGCCGTAGTCCCTGCCCTCTGGAACATTCTCCCCTCAGAGTTGAGGAGAATTTCAACTCTGTTGACCTTCCATAAGGCCTTGAAGACCTGGCTTTGTGCCAGGCCCCAGGGCCCTGAGGATGTGAAGGGCCCCATTTCATAGCTATATTGATATCTATGTTTTTTTCTCAGCTTCTCTCTCTCTCTCCCCATCCTATCTATCTATCTATCTATCTATCTATCTATCTATCTATCTATCTATCTATCTATCTATCTAT
>BLBF01000097.1:2758265-2770079 GCA_015471245.1 Laticauda colubrina
TATCTATCTATCTATCTATCTATCTATCTATCTATCTATCTATCTATTACTTTTCCAATGTAATTGTCTTTAACAGTTTTATGATAAACCCAGAGTCCCTTGCTAGAGATAGGAGAGGGGATTAACAGAAATTAATTAAATAACTAAATCATGTCTGGCTTCTTCTTTGCTCTCCTCCAGGAAAAGCCATCTCTGAAAAGGTCCCTGAGAAGATGGGTCCCTGGCCAACCAGAAGGAAGGACTGCAAAGGCAGAAGAAAAGATTTCCAGGACTGGCCAGAAGTTGCAGGGGGGCATGGAGAGAAAAGAAGAAGCTTTGATGCTCCTCACCTCTGTCCGAAGGCCAGGGAAAGTGATGAAGGAGCTCTCCAGAAGTGATGAATCCAGGTAGTTGTCGATCTCCAGGGACTGCTGGTCTGAATGTGCCAGAGACTGGCTGATGTTGACCTGCAGGAGAGAAGGCTGCTTGAGGGAGGAAGCTGGGGATCACCAGGGTGGAGGAACAGAAATTTAAATCTGCCTCAATTTGTCCCAAAGGTGCTTTTTCAAAAGACAACTGGACCTTCTTTTTTCTTGAAGATATTTTGCTTCTCACCTAGGAAGCTTCTTCAGTTCTGAATGAATGGTGGAGCATTTTATCAGAACTGAAGAAGCTTCTTAGATGAGAAGTGAAATGTCTTCAAGGAAAAAAACCAAGAAAGTCCCGTTGCCTTTTAGAAAAGCACCTTTGGGACAGCATTGACTGGATGACTGAGACTCTCCATAGACATCTTCCAATCAGCTTGTTTTGGGTCGCATCGAGAACACTCCATACTCGTTTAAAAACAAGCAGTGGGGAAAAGCCAGCCGGAAATCAATCTTTGATGTTCTTATGGGTTGCAAAGCTGCTGCCAAACAAGTTGGAGATGTGAAGAAGATGGCATCAAGCAGGAATTCAGCCATTCTTCCCCAACCACAATGACCCATCTGATAGACCCAAGAATGACCAAGCTCGGGTAGCTCATAACAGATTAAGGCCAGTCCTGGAAGCTGCCCCAAATTAAGAGGAAGGGTGACTGAAACCAGCAGGTCTTGCTTCCAGAATTGGTAGAAATTGGAGGAGTGGGATGGGGGGGAAGGCCCCCTCCCATTTCTCAATCTTTAGGGCACATTTGTGGATTAGAAAGATGGCTCTGATAATGCAATTTGCTTTCTCTTTCTCTTCCTTCATATCCATCTATTTGAGATTGTCATTACCTAGATCAGTGATGGCGAACCTTTTTGTTGCCAAAAGCGCCCCGCCCTCCCACCCGGTTACCTGCACTGTGCATGCGTGTGCCTTCCAGCTGATTTTCGGCCAGTGATGAGGCCTTTTTCGCCCTCTCAGAGGCTTGAGAGAAACCTCTGCAGCCTCGGGAGGCCGAAAAATGGGCCTTTTGGAAATACTGGAAGTGCCCATTTCCAGCTTCCAGAGGGCCTCTGAAGCCTGGGGGAGGCTGTTTTCACCCTCCCAGGGGCTCGGGGGAAGCCTCTGCAGCCTTTGGAGGCCAAAAAATGGGCATGTTTCAGCACTTCCAGCCTCCAAAGGCTGCAGAAGTTTCCCTCGAGAAGTTTCCCCCGAGAGGGTGAAAATGGCCTCCCCTGGGCTCCAGAGGTATTTCCGGAAGGCCCATTTTTTCGGCCTTCTGAGGCTGCAGAGGCTCCCTTGAGCCCCTGGGAGGGCGAAAATGGCCTCAAACAGCCCCATAATCAGCTGATAGGCACGCCCATGCGCAGTGCAGGTAGGTTTGGCTGGGGCTTGCATGAGCACCCCAATGGCTCTGCATGCCACCTGTGGCACACATGCCATAGGTTCGCCATCACGGACCTAGATTGTTCGTTTGTTAGATTCAAATACCCTGGCAGGTAACAATATTAAACACAGAAAAACCACCTAGAAACATAAAACTCATAGTTGAGGAAAAAATATTACAAAAACATCATACAGTCAACATAACCAAGTAAAAGGCTCCATCACACATCTGGGCCTCAGGCCGGAGCATAGAACTGAATCTTGGAGGCCTTGCAGGAGGCCAATAGGGCTATTCGTTTAAGATTAAATTCACACATATTTGGCTTCACAGTAAAATACTAAGAAAAAGTATATCAGTTTCACACTTAAAGACTAGGAATTTTAAAAACTGATACCTAGTGATACCCTGCGTAACATTCATTTAACCACCATGTCAATAAATATTTGGGTGACTCCTGCAATAACTTTGGAAATTTTCTGTTTTTAATTCTTTATAGCAATACCACCAATTCTCCATAAAACAAGCAAAGATATAATTATATCTGTATATTTCTATTTATCATGCAGTGAATAAATTATGACCTGTAACATTTAAAATGTTACACACAGTGAGGGAAAGAAGTATTTGACCCCCTGCTGATTTTGTCCACTGACAAAGAAATGACTAGTCTGTAATTTTAATGGCAGGTCTATTTTAACAGTGAGAGACAACAACAACAAAAAATCCAGAAAAATGCATTTCAAAAAAGTTATAAATTGATTTGCATTTTAATGAGTGAAATACATATTTGATTCCCTATCAATCAGCAAGATTTTTGGCTCCCAGATGTCTTTTATACAGGTAACGAGCTGAGATGAAGGAGCACTCTCTTAAAGGGACACCTGTCCACAAAAGCAATCAATCAATCAGATTTCAAACCCTCCACTATGAACAAGACCAAAGAGCTGTCCAAGAATGTCATGGACAAGTTAGCAGACCTACACAAGGCTGGAAGGGGCTTCAAGACTATTGCCAAGCAGTTTTGGTGAGAAGGGGACAACAGCTGGTGCGATTATTTGCAAATGGAAGGAACACAAAATAACTGTCCACCTCCTTCGGTCTGGGGCTCCAGGCAAGATCTCACCTCAGGGAGGTTCAATGATCATGAGAACAGTGAGGAATCAGCCCAGAGCTACACGGGAGGATCTTGTCAATGATCTCAAGGCAGCTGGACTTCCGGTTTGCAGGGCTTCGACGGCAGGCAGGAATCCGCAATCGTGTGCAGTTTCTGCCTGGGTTCGCTACCAGAGCGCCCTGAGCCAGTTGGCTTCAGGGCTAAGCCACCCCGTAGAGGTTGGTGATGACGGGGGAGACTTCAGCAGGGTTGAGGAAAGCTGCATCTTTCCTCCCCAGCTGCCTAAACTCCCTTTCCCGAAGGCGGTAGACCGGCAGTCAGAAATGGCCGCCTCAAAGAAGCCCTCATCCAGAAAAGAATGTGTAGGAATAAGAAAGTGCTAAAGTGAAAGTTTTGGCTGACCGGGATAAGGAGAAACAATTAAGGCATCCTGGAACTTAAACTTTAAAAAAAAAAAGATACATTGCTCCCAAAGAAGACTCGGAAGCAGCGAATGAAAGTGAAAAGGGAAAGTTGGTTTTTTTCACTCTCCTTCCTTACATTGACAGTGAACAGAGATGAATGAGAAATCGGAAAAATCTGCTTTGTTTGGTGACTTTGGGACTTTAGGAATTATATTGGAAGGATTAAAAACACTTGGGTGGTTGTTTTAAAAGAAGAAAAAAAAACTCTACAACAGCATCACTTGTGGACAAACTGAAAATAGAATTTAAAAAATATAAAGAAGAGGAACAAGAAGGGAAGGGTTCTCTTGGTTCCGTTTTTCAATTCTTAGAAATGGCGATCTTTACCTACAAGAAACTACAAGACTACGCACCAACAAGATTGGGACAAAGAAGAAGCCATCTTTAACGAACAAGTAACTTTCTTTAGGGAAGAAAGGGGAAAGAGGGGAAAGAGAATGGAGAATTTGAGACCTAAAAAAACAACCAAAAAAGCGAAAAATAAGGTGAAAAGTGGATAACGTGAGAAAGCAACAGAAAAAGGGAATACAGAAAAGGGAAATTGAGATGGAGAGACAAGGGGGTAAAAAGGGCAGAGAGAAGAAGCAAAGGAGGAGGGAAGAAAAGAGAAGCTACAAGGGTGTGAATCAAGATGTAAAGAAACAGGACTTATTTAGGGATAATGGGTAAAAATTTAATTGAAAAAGGGATTCTGCAAAGGTACATTTGTATTTAGAAATAATATTAGAAAATTGGAAACAACGTATGATTTAGTGAAACATTTCTGAATAAAATAAATGGAATGAATTAAATGAGAGAATTAATTTAGAAAGGAATGGGAACATTTTAATGACATAATGTTTTAAAATGCAAGTGAAATGAGGGGAGAGTAATCATGGAAAGTTTACAAGCGTTCCCATAGAAGCATGAAACCTATTTGAAAAGTAATGTGTTAAATGTTTAAAATTTAAATGAATATTAACATATTAACAGATAGAATTGAATTGGTATGGATCGTTGTTTTAATTAAATTATTTATTCTTTTATTTTCTTTATCTTTTTAAAATGTAGTGTCTAGCTTTAATGTATTATGCAGAATCCGAATGGAAGTTACATTCTATATTAAGTGTTATAATTTTAGGGGAAAGATATAAAGGCGTCATACTCCAATTAGTGACTACAGGAGGAATTTTGTTTAAGGAGAAGAGATAATAGATAGCTGAAATAGGACAGACAAAGAATATAAATATAATGATCTGATTTGAGATGAAACAAATAAAAATAAAATTAAGAAAGTTAAAAGAGGGGAGAAGCCATATAGAAAATGTAGAATGGCAATAAGTTCTGGAATGGTATATAAAAATGAGCATGAATTTGAATTGGTGTCTGTACAAAGAGATGTAACCCAGGATCAGGCTGCTTTCAGAAAAGAGGTTTTATGTTTTCATGTTCTGTGTTGTGTTTGTCTGTTTGTGTCTAAAAATCAATTAAAAAAATTCAAAAAAAAATGATCTCAAGGCAGCTGGGACAGAGATGGTATTCAGCCAGTTCTGACCAGTTTTGGAGAACAGGTAGTGGAAATTTTGAGTCGTTCAGAGAACCAGCCAATCCTACCTCTAACTGGCCCTGCCAAACCCATCTCTTCTCTGCCTCCCATTGAGTTCCAGATGTCTGGCTGGGTCTTCTTTGGTTGCCCAGCACAGGAGAACAGAGCTGGAAAGCAGGTTGGGGGTGGGTGGGATTTTGCAGTATCCTTCCCCTGCCACGCCTTCCAAACCATGCCCACCAAGCCACACCCAGAGAACCAGTAATAAAAATTTTTGAATCCCACCGCTGAACCGGGACCATAGTCACCAGGAAACCAATTGGTAACACACTACGCTGTGAAGGGCTGAAATCCTGCAGCGCCCGCAAGGTCCCCTTGCCCAAAAAAGCACAGGTAAAGGCAGGGGTGGGATTCAACTGGTGTAACAACTGGTTTGGTGAGTGTGCCCTTCGCATGCAGCATTTGCAACTCACCTTTTGCTGCAAGCCCTGTGTGTAAAACAGCTAATGTGTGGCAATCTGCTGTGCCGCACAAAGCAGCTGAGCTGGAAAACCCGGAAATAAAGCACAGACTAGAGCTGGGGCCAGTGGGTGGGCCCAACAGCTGATTGTCGGAGCTACCGGTTTGTCTGAACCGGTAGAATCCCACTCCTGGGTACAGGCCTGTCTGAAGTTTGCCAATGAACATCTGAATGATTCAGAGGAGAGCTGAGTGAAAGTCTTGTGGGCAGATGAGACCAAAATTGAGCCCTTTGACATTAACTCAACTCGCCATGTTTGGAGGAGGAAGAATGCCTGCCTTTAACCCCAAGAACATCATCCCCACCATCAAATATGGAGGCGGAAACATTATGCTTTGGGGGTGTTTTTCTGCTTAAGGGGACAGGACAACTTCACCACATCAAAGGGACAATGGACAGGGCCAGATATTGTCACACCCTGGGTGAGAATTTCCTTCCCTCAGCCGGGGCATTGAAAATGGGTCGTGGATGGGTATTCCAGCATGACAATGACCCAAAACACACAGCTAAGGCAATGAAGGAATGGCTCCAGAAGAAGCACATTAAGGTCCTGGAGTGCCCTGGCCAGTCTCCAAACTTTAAACCCATGGAAAATATGTGGAGGGAGCTGAAGGTTTGAGCTGCCAAACGTCGGCTTCGAAAGTTTAATGACTTGAAGAAGATCTGCAAAAGAGGAGTGGGACAAAATCCCTCCTGAGATGTGTGCCAGCCTGATGGCTTACAAGAAACACCTGGCCTCTGTGATTGCCAATAAGGGTTTTGCCACCAAGTACTAACTCAGGTTTTGCAAAAGGAGTCAAATGCTTATTTCACTCATTAAAACGCAAATTAATTTGTAATTTTTTTGAAATTATACACATATACACACACACACACACACGAACTAACACAATATGTATACACACATGCTCTGCTAAAAGTATAATAAATAAACTGCAAGATCGCCGGACTGCTTTAAACCAACTGGCATAGATTACCATTTTGAATGTCAGTCCCCAGTTAGGCATTTATTTAGATTATTTGAAGAAAGTTGGAAAAATCAGCTTAAGATATTTCAGAATGAATGCTGCTGCTTGCTGCTGTTGGTCTATTGCCCTTATTTTCCAAGGCATCAAAATGGATGCAACATCAGAAATTAAACCCATTGCTATTTTTAGCTGCCAAGTTTCCTATTACAAAACAATGGAAAAAAAATTTTTTTTCAATTTGGAGCATCACTATTTAAAAATCTGGAAAATTGCTATAAAAATTTAACTGTTGAGCCCTTAGAGATTCCTGTAGTGTCATTATAATCAACAACAGAAAATGCAAGTATCACAAGACAGCAAATCCCAATAACTTTATTCCCAGAAACTTGAACTCTGAGCAACTTCTGAAACTAAATAATTTTCAGAGTTGTCTATGGAGATCTTCAGCCATCCAGGTCATGGTTGTCCTAAAGATGCTTTTTCAAAAGACAGCTGGACTTTCTTTGCTTTTCCTTGAAGACATTTCTCTTCTCATCCAGGAAGCTTCTTCAGTTCTGACTGAGTGGTGGAGGATGTTAGGATTTAGCAAGGAATATATATAAATCTTTTTATTTTCCACCATTCAGTCAGAACTGAAGAAGCTTCTTGGATGAGAAGAGAAATGTCTTCAAGGAAAAAGTCCAGCTGTCTTTTGAAAAATCACCTTTGGGGCCATCTTTTAAGAGTTGAAGGACACTGTGGAACCCCTGGACCAAACCTTCCCTGGCCATTCTCTTGGACTTCCCAGGTAACAGGGCTGCTCTGAACTCTAGGTGTTTTAAATGGATCGTTACCTTGCTCCGTGCCATCCGGAAAAGGAACAGAAGAACCAGGTACAGAGGATAAACCACCAAACTGGAGACCAAGCCAACCAACACTGTCTCGCCATTAACTGGGATCAGGGTGGAGATGGGCACCAGACTAAAAACAGACCAAAAAACCCTGTCAATTGGAAGTTGTTCATCTGTTATGAAGACTCCAGAAAATGTAGATGGTGCTTCATATAAATGCTCTTTATTGTCTTAAAACAGGGGTTTCAAACTCGATTTCACTGAGGTCCGCATCAGGGTTGTGTTTGATCTCGGGATGGGGGGCGTGGCCAGGGGCGTGGCCCGCTCAATGTCACTCTTAGAGGCTCCATTTTCAACCGCAACAGCCTCCTGCCACCTCTGCCAGTGAAAATGGAGCATGCAGTCTCCCTGAGCTCCCATTTTCACTGGCAAAGGGCAGCAGGAGGTGGTCATGGCCAAAAACAGAGTCCAGTCAGGTCATTTCCCCCCCCCCCAGCTCTTTTTTCACGAGCAGAGGGCTGCAGGAGGCTATTGCGGCTGAAAACGGAGCCCGGATGAACCTTGCACAGCCTCCCTGAGCCCCGTTTTGGTTGGCAGAGGCACTGCAGACCGGTCGTTCGCTGTTTCCAGGGTGGCACTGCAGGCCAGATCGAAGCTCCCTGCGAGCCAGATCCAGCCTTGTCCTAAACTGTTAGGGAGAAAGGAACTTTTCTGCTTCCAAGGGAACCTGAACATCAGCTGCAGTTTTAGGACTCTTTCAACCTCATTATGTTGGGAGAATAAAACAGCTGGCTGAGATGATGGGGCTAGGCTCCGTATTTTGGCTTTATTAACTGTATGAAAAATAACAATTTATACAACAATATTTATTATTATTTAATGTTAGAAAGATACTGCAGTTCCAGATGTACAAACTTGGATCTCTGAAACAGATTAGATTTTTTGAAAGAATATGGACTCTGTAGGGATGAGAGGGAAAGTTTAATCAGTCAATACTGTTCCAGGCAGCTAGGCTAATGACATGTTTAAAAATGAAGCTGCTTAATTTCTTGGATATACAAGGAACATATTACAGTTTTGTTTTTGCATTTCTCTCTCTCTATCTCTCTGCAATTTCTTTCCCTTTTTAATATTAAAAACAATAAATTTTTAAGAAGAGAGATTTTTCCCATACAATAAAACAAAACAAAAATATTCCCAGCAGGTTTTACACTGAGCGTCCTGCCCTGAGGTCGCACCAGTCTAGATTTAAGGGTGTGGGGATCAAGTAAGCAGGAAGGCCCTTTTGCAGAGAGGGGAGGCCAAGCAGGTCAATTCTGTAACCTGAGTAAGAGGAAAGGAGGCACCCAGTTGCCTTTCTCTGCCCTTCTTCTCTTCTTCTGTTACAACCAGAAAAAAAAGAAAAGGACACCAAAGGCTTGCTGAGAGGCTTCCAGGCAGTGGTGGGATTCAACCGGTATAACAACTGGTTTGGTGAGTGTGTGCTTTGCATGCATGTGCTGTGTTTAAAAACCATCCATTTTTAGCTCGAATACCTTCTACTGCAGCCACAGTGAGTAAGAGCTGAGGCGCAGCAATCTGCGTGAGTCAGCTGAGCTGCAAAACATGGAAATGAAGGACAGACTAGTCCAGGGGTCTCCAACCTTGGCCACTTTAAGACTGGTGGACTTCAACTCCCAGAATTCCCCAGCCAGCATGGCTGGCTAGGGAATTCTGGGAGTTAAAGTCCAGCGGTCTTAAAGTGACCAAGGTTGGAGACCCCTGGACTAGGGCAGGGGCAGGTAGGCGGGGCCAAATGACCATTGTAACTACCGGTTTACCCGAACCGGTCCGAATCGGTTGAATCCCACCCCTGCTTCCAGGTTCCTTTAGCATCTTGTTGAACAGCCCAAATTTGCCACAAACAATTTAATGTACCAAAAAGGGGGAATTGTTGAACATGGCAGAGTATTTTAATTCAGATTTATCAGTTAAAATTAAATTGGTGTAAATCTTGCCCTGCTGTGACCGCAAAACCTGTTGCATGGAACTCAAAAGCTTGAAGATGGTACAAAGCAATGGTGGGTTTCCGAATTTTTTCCTACCAGTTCTATGCGCTTGCGCGGGGCTCAAAGCCCGAGCTGTGTTCGAACGCTGTCTTTTAGCTCAGCTGAGGCATGGTAATCCGCTCTGCCATGTGAATCAACTGAGCTAAAAAACCCAAGAGAATATAGGAGAGGTAATGGCAGGGGTGGGTGGACAGGGCCAGTCAGAGGTGGTATTTGCTCTTTCTGTGAACGAGTCAAACTTTCCGCAACCGGTACAGCAGAACCGGTCTGAACCGGCTGAATACCACCACTGGTGCAAAGGCTTGTTCTGGGCCAGGAAGCCATCTCTTCCCATTTTGAACCCCTTGGCTGATACCTGCTGCTTTTCTCCCAGAACCATCGTCTTTCCTTCCTGTCTATGGAGATTCTCCGTCATCCCAGGTCATAGCTGTCCCATAGGTGCTTTTTTCAAGAGGCAACTGGTCTTTCTTTGTTTTTCCTTGAAGACGTTTCAATTCTCCTCCAAGAAGCTTCTTCAGTTCTTCTTCAGTCAGAACGAAAGAAGCTTTTTGGATGAGAAGTGAAACGTCTTCAAGGAAAAACAAAGAAAGACCAGTTGCCTCTTGAAAAAGCTCCTTTGGGTCTTCCTTTCATCTTCCTTCCACCCGGGGCAGAGCTACTCAAGCTGCTCCAATATCTATCTAGCTCCCCTTTTGACTGAAGCCCCCTTCCTGCAAGCAAGTAATTGCTGCTCAGGTAGGAAAGGCTCTCCTAGGCTGGCTCTGGGGCACATAAAGACCCAGAGATTCACAAATGTTCTTCAATTGTCAGTGAAGTGCACAGTCAGTTTAAAGAAGGGAGTGTGGGAAAGTCGCTCCTTTAGAAACCAGGGGGAGTTAATCTGAATTCTGAAGAGGAAGAACAATTCGGAGCTGACATTTCTGGACCTTTATTCTTCCCTCTTTCATTCAATCTTGTGCAGAGGCTCTGGAAGGTTCTTCTTTCAGCGGAGGTAGGGGCAGTTCACTGGCACTTGGAGCACGTCCGCTGCTGGTAGCTCACCTGAAGTTGGCATCTGCCACAACCCCGTACCACATGGCATTGGCACAAAGGAAAAGGAAGATGAGGAGGCAGCAGCACGATGCTCTCTGGACCCGGGTGAAGCGACTGCGAGGGGGCCGGTCCCACAGGGAGAGCCAGACGTGCCTCTCAAAGAAACCCCGCTGCAGCTCGCCAATGAAGATCCGGAAGCAGCTCCTCAGGTCTGCCTCACCTGCAGAGAAAGAGAAATGGGCCAAACCTGCAGGGAGGCTGCAGGGCAGGAGGGGGGAGCTGTAGAGCAGGGGTCGCCAACCTTTTGGATCTCAGAGACCACTAAACTCACAATTTTAAATCCCGTGGACCAGAGACCCTGGAAAAATCCCCCCAAAAGTCTGCAAGAAAATTCCCCACCCCATTTTCCTACTGATCGATCATTCTTTATTTGGGATCGCAGGATACCGTCTCCAGCTCCATTCTCAGGGGGAGAGAGAGAGAAAGACTTTTGGCTTCATGCGAGGAAAGCAGCAGAAGTCTTTCCTTCTCTCCCACAAACTCCACCAGATATGAGTCTTTTTCCTGGTGCAGCCTCTTGGAGCACGATGCCTCTTGGGTACGAAAACTGATTTCTGGTGGAGTTTGGCAGAGAGCAAGAAAGACTTTTGCTGCTTTCCTTGCATGCAGCCAAAAGCAGAAGAAGAAAGAAGTGGAAAAAAGCAGCCCGGGGGCCAGGCAAGGCACATGGGGTGAGTGGGGCAGGTTCACCCCCCTGCCCTTCCCCCCCTCCTCTTACTATCTGGTGTTGTTCACAATGCAAATGACGCAAGCCTTGTGTTCCTTTGGACCTTGTGGGCGGCATAGCCTTGTGTTCCCGCGCAGCCTGGATTAATTGCTTTGGGGGTGACATTTCTCTGCAGACCACCAACATTTTCTCGCAGACCACCAGTGGTCCCCAGCCCACTGGTTGACGACCACTGCTGTGGAGCACGGCTGGCTCAGGAATTCAGAGTGTTGAAGTCCGCAAGTCATAGAAAGGGCCATCGTTCCCCACCCAAGGTAAAGCGTGAAGCGGCAGAGGCTTCAACAGACTCTCCTCCTGTTCCCCGTGCCTTAAGGGGCTACACTGTCCACAAGAATGGGAATCTGCTGGAGGAGACTGGCGAGGGCTTATTCCAATCCACTCCACCCGAGGGAGCGGAAGGGGAATCTCATTGAGAAGATCAGTTGTGCTGATCTTCAAGAGTGTTGCACTTTCACGATCAGTGTTTCCCTTCCCACAAAAGGGGCATCTTCTCTGGGGCAGCCATTTTGCCCTTGCTGGGAAGACTCAAGTCAAGATGGCTATTAGCTCCCTCAGGCTGGATCCTTCTGGATCCTCCTGCCTCTTCTGCTGAGCCAGTTTTCTTTCCTTCCTTCCTTCCTTCCTTCCTTCCTTCCTTCCTTCCTTCCTTCCTTCCTTCCTTCCTTCCTTTTCTTCCTTCCTTCCCTTCCTTCCTTCCTTCCTTCCTTCCTTTCTTTCTTTCTTTCTTTCTTTCTTTCTTTCTTTCTTTCTTTCTT
>BLBF01000097.1:2777041-2792300 GCA_015471245.1 Laticauda colubrina
AGGGATGGGTAATAGCTGTGGGATGGGCAGGGATACCTGTGGGATGGGTAATAGCGGTGGGAGGGCAGGGATACCTGTGGGATGGGTAAAAGCTGTGGGATGGGCAGGGATATTTTGGGATGGGTAATAGCTGTGGGATGGACAGGGATACCTGTTGGATGGGTAATAGCTGTGGGATGGGTTAGGATACCTGTGGGATAGTTAATAGCTGTGGGATAGATAAGCCTTCAGTGCAAGCATAGTGGGACTGTATGGTCCACCCTCCCAGGTGCCACACCTATGGCCCTAATCATTGATCCACATATTTCAACATAAACACAACTCTTTATTAAATGCCCTGTTCATTGTAGGCCCACTCAACATACATGGCCCAATCTCATCCGTGTGATGAGACAGGCTGAAGGAAGCATCCATTAAGCATTTATCATACTGTCTTGCCACTCCACTGCTCCAGCTGGGGAGTTGCACCAGTGTCTCAGGAGGTTGCGCTGCTTCTTCCCTTCACGTGAAGCTCTGTGGGGGCCTTGCACATCCAGAGTATCTATCAGGTTTCGCCCTTGCCTCCATTCCCCAGGCTCCATGTCCCCATTGCCTTGTTGGTGGTCCACAAGCCTGTTCTGCAGCACTGGGTAGCGGGTGCGCATGAGATTGTGCAGGATGCAGCAAGCTTCCACGATGTTCCTCACGGTCTCTGGGCGATGCTACATGGTGGTGAGAAGTACCTGGAACCTGTTGGCCAGGATGCCAAAGGCGTTCTCCACCACCCGCCTTGCCCTGGACAGCCTGTAGTTGAAGATCCTCTCTTCACGGGTGAGGTATCTGGAAGTGTCGGGCTTCATGAGGTAGGTTCTGAGGGAGAAGGCGTCATCCCCCACGATGAAGTAGGGCACATCTTGCGTGTTGTTGGGCAGGGGGTCTGGATCTGGGAAGCCCATGATGAGGTTGCGTTCCAGCCCCTCCTTGAGGTGACTGGCGTTGTATCCCTGGGCATCTGAAGCTGAGCAGTTGCCTGAAGCATTGATGTACATGAACTTGTAGTCAGCATCGACCATGGCGAAGAGGATGATGCTGAAGAAGCCCTTGTAGCTGAAATAAGTGGACCCTGACTTTGCTGGAGCTTTGCAGGCCACGTGCTTCCCATCTATGGCTCCAACAGTGTGGGGGAAGTTCCACCTCTGATACCACTGCTCTGCAACTTTCTTCCAGCCTTCTTCAGTGGAGGGGCACTGGAGGAGCTCCTCCAGGTATTCTTCAATGATGGCCTGCACCACTTCTCTGACCACAATGCTGATGGTGTTCTGTGGCATCCTCCTGGCGTACTGCATGCTCCTGTACGTGGTCCCTGAGGCCAGGTGGCACAGAGTGAATGCCACCTTGAGCCCAGGTTCCAGGCTGGGCCGGAAGTTGGTGTTTGCCTTGGTCAACCTGGGTGTCAGGCGCTCCACAACTTCATCAAACATGGCTGGAGGCATCCTCATGAAGTTCTGAAATGCACGAGTGTCTTCGTTCCTCAGCTCCACCATCAGCTTGTTGTACAGTCCGTACTCTGCTCTTCTCCCGATCCATCTTCATACCCAGACGCTTCTTGGCCGCCTCTTTTTCTTCGCGTAGAACAGGTGAAAGAGCCTGTAGAGGGCTTCGCACTGTTGTAGAACGATGGTGGCTACCAAAAGGAGTGTGTGATGATCGATGGTGGAGATGACTGGATGCTGTGGAAGAGCAAGAGCCAGATGAAGGCTGCAGAGGTCTGCACCGCAGGGCTGCTGGACTGAAAGTGAGATCCAGGTGAGTTCCTCCCCCTTTTTATAGGAAACAGGTTTTCTGCGAGATATCCTTTTGCATCCCCTAGACATCCTGCAGACATCCTAAATATCCAAGATACATCCCCTATACGAATGTTTTTTCCATTTTAAATGCTTTGTATGCAAACTGCATCCGCTTCATCCTTTCTCCATCAGTGCTACTAACGTTTTGTGTCCGTTCCGCGTCCGTTTCGCTTCTTCCCTGTGTCCGTTTTCCGCTGGAGTGGATTTGAATTGCACGGATGCGCAGCGGATGCCTAGCGGATATAGCGGACGCGTAACGGATGACGACGGACGTAGAACGGATGTTCCCCGTATGCGTTGCGGATGCAGAACGGACACGTTGGATACATTTTCCGCTCAAAAAGTTCTGAGCAGCTCAAAACTTTTTGAGCGGATGGAATCTCAGTCGACGGATGCTGGACAGATAGAGAGGATGAAAAACGGAGGCAGTGAGTACAGAACGGAAGCATCACATTAACCAATGGATGGCAAGTGTTTCTCTCCGTTTTACATCCTCTTTCCATCCGTTGGTGCAGTGTGACATGGGCTTAAGTTTCTGGGTGTTACCCTAAAAGAGGACCTGACCTGGGGGATCACATTGCAACCCTGGTCAAAAGGACTCAACAGAGTTTATACTACCTGAGGCTTCTCAGGAAACAAAAACCGAATGAAAAACTGTTGGTGACCTTCTACCGCTGCACCACAGAGAGTATCTTAACTTACTGCACCTTTGTCTAGTTTGTCAATTGCACAGGGGCAGATAGGAAAGCCCCCCAGAAGGTTAATGTCATTACCCAGAGGATTTTGGGTTGCCCTCTCCCCTCTTTGGAAGAGCTTTAGAGCTCTCTCTGCCTTAATAAAGTTCAAAAAATTCTCAAAGATCCATCTCATCCTGGGCAACCCTTTTTTTTGACCTATTACCATCTGGCAGACCATACAGAATAATAAAAACAAGGACAAATAGGCTGAAAAACAGCTTCTACCCCAGGACAGTTGCTCCTTTGAATTATGCTGTATAGCGCAGTGTTGGTGCGGTGTCGGGGGTTGCCGGTTTAATGTGTGGAGTGTGAAGGATGTGTGTTTGTGTTTGTTTTCATGGTCATGATGTGCACTGAGGATGGTGTTTGATTTTTTTGTACGAGATGCAATGGCAATAAACTAAACTAAACTCTGGCTTTGCTTATGCTGTAACTATTTGGCTTTAGTAAAGGTATACCTTTTGCTATAAATGGAGTTGAGGGTCTTTCTTTCCTAAATGCCCAAGCTGGGACAGGTCTGACAGATTGCTTTATAAAATCCCAGGAGGTGGCCTGGGTGATAGTAAATTTGCCTGGCATCTTTAGAGTGGAACAGATGTTGGTGCAATTCCAATTACCCCATCACAAGGCGAAGAGTAAATATTATACAAAGCACATGTCATGTATGTACACGCCCATACATTTAAACTGCATAATATGTATTCTATTGCCAGCTAAGACTCCCCATAACTTCCAAAATTCACAGAACCTAGTTCTGTAACTAAGCATTACAGAGAAACCTATCAAAGTACTTCAGCGAATAAGGAAAACCATTTGCTCCTGAGGTTTGCTCCTTGGATGTAGCAAGAGTTTAGGGGGGGTTTTTGGGGACAAAATAATAAGAGCTTTCATCTTTTTTAAAAAAATAAAAAGACAAAAAATAAGAGCTTACATCTTTTTTTAAAAAAATAAAAAGACAAAAAATAAGAGCTTACATCTTTTTTTAAAAAAATAAAAAGACAAAAAATAAGAGCTTACATCAGTCCCAATTGCTGTTGACAGCAGATGTAAGATGGCAGTCCATTTAATGTTTTTCTTCTGCCAACCAAAATCTAAAGTCAATAGAAAGTCTCATTCCCATCACAACAGCTGTTGGAAGCTACATAGTTTATTCAGGGGAAAAACAAGCCATTCCACAGCGATGGGACAATCATTTCAGAATGTTACAAAACTATGAATAAGCTTTCAAATTTGCCAGACATGCTCCCCAAGCTGGTGTAAAATAAATTCTAGGCTGCTTTAATAGAGGGATAGAATCAAGATCATGCGTGAAGCATTAGCACTGCTTTATAAAGCCTTAGTAAGACCATACTTGGAATAATGCATCCAGTTTTGGTTACCACGTTCTAAAAAAAGTTGCTGAGACCCTAGAAAGACTGCAGAGAAGAACAACTAAAATGA
Organism: Laticauda colubrina; assembly: GCA_015471245.1. Taxonomy (NCBI): domain Eukaryota; kingdom Metazoa; phylum Chordata; class Lepidosauria; order Squamata; family Elapidae; genus Laticauda; species Laticauda colubrina. The sequence continues at coordinate 2,781,045 of BLBF01000097.1, forward strand.
TTAAAGGCCCAGAGACTAAGACACGTGAAGAATGGTTGCAGGAACTGTATATGGGTAGTTTAGTGAAAAGGTGGACTAGGGGAGAGATGAAAGCAGTATTCCAGTATTTGAGGGGCTGCCACAAAGAGGAGAGGCAACTCATTTTCCAAAGCACCTGAAGGTAGGACAAGAAACAATGGATGGAAACTAATTAAGCAGAGAAGCAACCTGGAATTAAAGAGAAACAGTGAGAACAAATCGATCAGTGTCCTCAGAAGTTGTGACTGCTTCATCTCTGGAGGCTTTTAAAAACAGATTGGCCAGCCAACTGGTCTGGAATGATATATTTGTCACTTGTATCCTTACGATCTATGTTGACTTTCCTAGTATGATTTGATTGCTTATTGCTTAATGATATGATTATCATTAAGTGTTGGACCTGATGATTCTTGACTCTTGATGGATGTATCTTTTCTTTTATGGACACTGAGAGCATTTGCATCAAGACCAATTCCTTGTGTGTCCAATCACACTTGGTGTCATGCCCCTGTTAGAATCTGACTTCGAGGGAGAGGAGGAACAGCCGACAGGGAGTGGGAGTGTGGCTCTGGAGGTTGTAGAGGAAACTGGGGAAGGGCACAGGCTGGTTGGGAAGTCAGAAGAAGACCAGGCCCATCCCCTCTTCATCCTAGGGCACGCAGGGAGGAGCGGACAAGGGAGAAATGCGAATGGTGTGATCTACAGGGGAGGAAAGGGCCCTGATCCCCTTCATGGGCTGCAACTGGGAGGACAGTTTAAAAGGACAAACTGCGGATGGCCCAGAGCTGGAAGCAAAGTGTGATATAATTCTAGTCTGTCAGTTCTTATCTGAGTTATGGCATTCTTCCCAGTGTGTGTATTTTGATATCTGTGGACATCTTCAAGCCCTTATCCTGCCTTGTTTCATTAATTGCTTCAGTGTGGTTTGTGTTGTTTTGTTCTATTTATAATTTATAAGTATTTTGAGTTTGAACAGAATTTCTTTCTTTTCACAACTGTTCATGGGGGAGTTTTTTCTCCAGTCAATGATAATTGGACCTTGGAGGCCAAGTTGAAAGAATTAAAGTTGTTTTTGTATCCCACCCTGGGTATCCCACACTTGGCCAATAAAGAATTCTATCTATCTACCTATTCTATCTATCATTATAGGGCTGTGATGGCGAACCTATGGCATGCATGCCAGAGGTGGCACACAGAGCCCCCTCTATGGGCAGGCGAGTCGTTGCCAGCTGCTCTTCTGGTTTCTGGTGAAAAATAGCCTGAAAACAGCCTGGGAAAACAACCTGGAAAACAGCCAAAAAACAGGCATGCACGCACCGAACAGCTGGATCTTCAGGTTTCTGGCGCTTCGGCATGCGCACAGGCACACGCATGCATGTGTGTTCTGGTTTGGGCACTCAATGCCGAAAAAGTTTGCTATATTGATATAGGGTATAGCTGTGATGGTGAATCTGTGGCACTCATGCCACAGGTGGCACACAGAGCCATTTGTGCAGGCACGCGAGCCTCAGCCAAACTTACCTGCACTGCACATGCGTGCGCCTCCCTGCTGATTTTCGGCCCGTTTGAGGCAGTTTTCAGTCTCCCAGAGGCTCGAGGGAAGCCTCTGTAGCCTCGGGAGGCTGAAAAACGGGCCTTCCGGAAATACCAGAAGTTCCCGTTTTCAGCCTCCAGAGGGTCTCTGGAGTCCGGGGAAGGCCATTTTCACCCTCTTGGGGGCTCAAGAGAAGCCTCTGCAGACTTTGGAGGCCAAAAAATGGGCCCGTTTTGGCACTTTTGGTATTTCTTTCAAGCCTCTGGGAGGGCGAAAACGCCCTCCCCCAAGCACCAGAAGCCCTCTGGAGTCTGAAAATGGGCACTTCCGGTGTTTCTGGAAGGACCTTCTTCAGCTTCCTGAGGCTGCAGAGGCTTCCATCGAGCCTCTAGGAGCCTGAAAAAGGCCTCAAACGGGCTAAAAATCAGGTGGGAGGCACACGCATGCGCAGTGCAGGGAAGGGAGGCATGGGAGGCGCAGGGAGGTGTTGCGCACACATGTGTGGGGGGGTGCATTGTATTGTGAGTGCCGGCATGCGCACGCTTTCAGCACACCACAACAAAAAAGTTTGCCATCACTGGGGTATAGGGTCTTCTGCTTGAGCCGGGGGTTGGACTAGAAGACCTCTAAAGGTCCCTTCCAACTCATTTATTTTGTTATTCTGTTATATCTTGGGCCTGATGATCTTGTCTCAAAGCCTTTTGGTGACACTTTGGCTAATTTAAGAAAAGAGGGGGTGTGGGGATTCCTACTCCCCAGGAAGCCATTCGCCAGACACTTTTCAGAAGGTGTTTTTTTAAAAACTTTGGCAAATACTGGAATCTGCTTTTCTATGGGGCGCTTCCTCCGCAGGATCAGATTGCTGGGACCTTGGAGCAGCAACTGCCTCATTGGTGTGAGCCCGGGACGGTTGCCTCTCCAAACAGGAGCACCGGATCCAATATTCATTATCTTGCCAATGTTCTAATGGGAGGGGATATTTGTTCTGGAGGTTTTCCCACCAAGGATGCCTATGTTCCTTAACGGCTGCCAGATGTTCTCCATTTCTGCCCTTGCTTACTGGACAATCCAGGATAGAGAGCTAGAGAGAGGAGGGTCTTTTTCCAGTCCGCTGCCCTTCAGATACGTCAAGATTGCAGCTGAAGCTTTCTCCAGACAGTCCAAGTCAAAGTCGAGGGTTGGCCATTATACGCAGAAAATCTAGATCCAGGGTCTCCAACCTTGGCCACTTTAAGCCTGGCAGACTTCAACTCCCAGAAGCAAAGTTGGCTGGGGAATTCTGGGAGTTGAAGTCCGCCAGGCTGAAAGCGGCCAAGGTTGGAGACCCCAGATCTAAAGGGCATCATATCAAGCAGGACTCACAGTTACCGTAACCAAAAGTAATTATTTCACATGTGATTCTCAGAGTTCTTCTTCAACAAGATTTATTAAGATGGATAGAGTCAAGATTTTAGCAACTAAACTATTTCCAGTTTTAACTCCAGTTTTGAAACCACCCAGAGTTTCTGGGAATTGGGCAGCAGTATTTATTACTAATTTATCCCCCAATTCATTCAGGTGGAGTCTATCTTAGTAATCAGCAAGGAAGTGGCTGTTTGCACTAATAAGTTAGTAGGTTTACAAAACAACCTCCTAAGTCCTTATTAGTCGATGAGTGTACTGTGACATCTGGTTTACAGCAATGGTGTGGCAAAAACACAAAATAAAAAGTCAAAAGACTTTGGTTTGGTCCATTGCTACAACGTGACCTCACTGCCCATGTCCTTGCAGCCTTCTGATAGGTTGGAAACACAGAGCACGACCTGCAGCTGTGAGAAAGGGAGCCCATTCTGGAATAAATGGATGGAGTGATACAGTTGTACATCCCAACAGCCTCTCCAAGTGATTTTGCAATTTTTTTTGCTTGGGTTTGCACATATTATTTAATAGAGGACTCATGCATTGACAAAGCACTCTCTGGTTTTAATAAAAAGACAGCCCTACCCCCCCTCAAGAGATAGGCAAAGAAGGGGCTCCAGGGAATACCCTCCCCCACGATATGGGGACAGAATCCAGCCTCACTCCCAAGGAGGGCTCACCTGCATTCCTCAAAGCCTAGCCAAGTGGTTGATAAGAGGGGTCATAGATACTCACCTGACCCTTTGCCCCAGCCTGTCTTCACCAAGATTTCGTATCTGTACAGCCCGTTCTTCCCACAGAAAGGGATCGACCCCACACGACTGATGTCGATCAAATCCAGTTTGTGCACAATCACAGCTGCCATGGAGTAGGTCACCAGACAGACAGCGCAAGTCAGCAGAACGATGTAATTGAGCCCAGGGCCTGGAGGCTGAAGGGAAAGGCAGGGCACATGTCAGAGAGCCATAACTTCCTGCTTGCTTACCAAGCCGACGTTCTGCCAGTGCAAAAATCCACAGTTCAGATGAATTTTAACAGATAACAGATAATCAGAGTTGGAAGGGACCTTGTAGGTCATCTAGTCCAACCCCCGCCCAAGCAGGAGACCCTACACCATTTCTGATAGATGGGACTCCAGCCTCTTCTTGAAAGTCTCAAGTGATGACGCTCCCACAACTTCTGAGGGCAAGCTGATTTTGGCAGTAAATGATCTGAGTAACCCTACCCAGGAACCTACCTCTATCACCGTTAAAAACAAAACAAAACAGGACCAATTTAACTGTATTATATACTATTGTACCCTTTGAATATTTTCAGGATGTCTGATAATGTATTGTTAATATCCTCCCAATTGAAAATCTGGGCATTGGGTGTTTGTGTGCCTCTGTGTGTGTTCAATGTTCGTATTATCTATTGGGGAGGAAATTAACAATACATTATTGGACATCATCCAAATATTCAAAGGGTGAAACAATCGTTCTTGCTGCTTCTGTGCCACCTGGCTAGGAGTGGAAGAATCCAAAAGAGAAGCCCGAGAAACAGGCTTTGATCCAGCTCAGGGGGCAGGAGGAGAGATTAAGCCTTCACCTTAGAGGGACATGGTGGCTCAGTGGCTAAGATGCTGAGCTTGTCGATCAGAAAGGTTGACAGTTTGGTGGTTCGAATCCCCAGTGCCATGTGAACTCCTGTTACTTGTCCTAGCCTACCAGTTCACAAGCATGTAACAAATGCAAGTAGAAAAATAGGGACCACTTTGGTGAGGTGGACAATTTGGGATGTGTGAGGTTCCAAATATCCCCCCAAAAGGGGAGAAGCATGCCCAACTTTTGAAAGAAATAAGAAGTCAAGGCATGAAGAGGATGCAGCAGTTTGCACAAGAAAAGCCCTCCCCAAACAGCAGAGGATATGAAGGAACCAATCCTTGCCACTGGGCCAGCCACCGAAGATGCTTAAAGATAGCAACAAGTGAAAAGAGGAAAGACCCCCCTGGAGTGGGCCAAGGGCCACAAAGCAGTGGGTGAGGGTCCTGTCTCCAAGGGAACACCATCGGCAAGCCTTTGCTCTCCAGCCTCGTCCATGATAGTGTCCAGCACTATCCCTGGTTTGGTGTGCACCCTGAGAGCTGTGAAAATCCAGGTCTTCGTGCAAACCTTTGGGAACAGGGGAACTAGATGATGCTCCCAAATGGTGCTGCTTTGTGGTTAATTCTTAATTATCTTTAGCCTCAATGGCGCAATGGTTAGAGTGGAGTACTGCAGGCTATTTCTGCTGACCCCAGCTGACTGCAATTTGGCAGTTCAAATCCCACCAGGCTTAAGGTTGACTTAGCCTTCCTGTCAGATCCGTGTATCTGTCATTTCTTCAATGGAAGAAGGGGGGGGAGACTGATAAAGATATCCTTCTTGATGTAACTTGAATATATTTAATCTTATATCGAAATTGTATAACCTACACATGATACAATGGAGAGATGAAACCCAGATGGCCGGAACCTATCACCTCTGAGAGAGACAGTCAGGAGATGAAGAGACCATAAAAATTCCACAGTGAGATGTGTCCTGGGAAACTCTGTAAAAGATCGTTCTAAAAAGGGGGTGTGGGGGGGAATTAACATGTTGGCTCTTTGTTTTACTAAATACACATCAGGATAAGGGGAGGGGTTTTAAACTCCCTTATCTATCCCTGCATGCCTGAGAGACCTTAGACGCTGCTTTTGACCCCCTCCATGAATTGTCTCATCTCAATAAAGGATTCCTTTTGATACGTTTTCAGAAGTTCATTCTTGTTGATTGAATGGGAAAAGTTCTGTAGCCTGACACTTCTGTCCTTCCAAGGTGGGTAAAATGGGGACCCAAATTGCTGGGGGCAATACTGGCTCTGTATGCTGGCTCTCAAAACAGCTTAGAGAAGGCTGTAAAGCCCTGTAAAGCAGGATATTAGTCTAAGTGCTATTCTGCTATCTTATAGTATACAGTGACCATATTTTCTGGGAAGAACTAAAGGATCATTCTAACAAAAGGGCCAATCTGAAAGAAATTCATAAATATATACATATGCATATATATACACACACACACACACACACACACACACGTTTTCTTAAGTTTTCGTGGGTATTTATTTGTATGGTATTCAGCTTTGTTTGTGTATTTTCCCACATCATTATAGTTGTGCTTTTAAAGTTGTAGCAAGGTTGTAGAACACAACAAACTCCAAGACCGATAAACACTGACCAAGAATCCCAACCAATCAGGATGAAGAAAAAACCATTCTGGCTCAGCAGTAGGCTAGCACCAAATTTAAAACAGAAACAGCTGTGCAAGTCTGACTCACAGACGAACAGAATATAGAAGCCTGATGATGGCAGATGAGATTCTGCCGGAAATGTTGCTACAACTTTAAAAGCACAACTATAATGACGTGGGGAAATACCCAAACAAACCTGAATACCATAAATATATACATACATACATAAAATTTTTAAATGTTTGTAACTTTGCTTTATAAAGGAAAGTTCAAGAGCAAAAAAAAGTTTTATAAAAAAGCATATTCTAATAGAAATAGCTAAAATCAAACAATATATGTAAATTTATTTTAAAAACCATTCAATTTCCATATTTTTCACATGGACGCCAAAGTCCATACATTAAAGCAGGACCATTTGTGCGGTAAAAGTTATCTGATGGAAGTGAAGGGCAAAGGTTTTTGAAAAATTTAAAAGGCAGCTTCCTGAAATGAAGGGGTGTCCCTTGTGACCAAGACAGAGGTCACCGTACTTCTAGGTTTGGCCTCTGAGCCGTTTCAGTTGACGTGACCAGATGGAGAAATTCCACCTTTCCATTTGCGGCTGGGTTTGCCCATTCCACAGGAAAAGGCTTTTAAGAAAGGATTGGACCCACCCGCCAACTTTCATGCAAGAGGAGAAGTAAGTTTCTCGGATCCAAAAATAACAGCAGCCACCGCCAAGGTACAACAAATTAAAAACAGAAGCAGTGCGTAACACCGAGAGCATCCATCAAAACTCCACTCCCTTCACTCACTGGCTTTATGAACTGCACAGAGTGCGAGGGGACAAAGAGGCTCGCCCCGAAAGCAGTCAGGTGCTGGGTTAAGCACAGGGCCTTCTCTGGAGTGGCCCCTTCCAAGGGAGCCATGCCCTCCGTCTTCCAGCGGGCCTCTTCCGTGTTGAAATACTGGCACAGGGAGCTGTACAGACCCAGAGTCACCTCCACGGGGGACCACACGAAATGGTTGGTGATGTTCAAGTGATGATCTCTCACTGTGTCTGCAATCCTAAATCAAGAGAAGGAACATGTCACCTGGTGGGGCAGGACAGAGTGGCCACGTGGCTCACTTGCACCCACTTATCTAGCAGGCTGTGGCCACAGTGGGCAGAAAGCTTCCTCGCCCGCCAATCTTTTGCATCTCCTTCATTGGTCATCAATGACCTCGCAGCACTAAAAAAATGCACCACAACAGGTGCCCTCCCACCTCACTTCCTCCTGTGGCCCCAGAGGTCCCACTCACCTCGGGGGAACAAAGATGGTGTAGCGCCGTGGGTCGCCCTGCGGCCCCTCCTTCATGTCCTCCAGAGAGATCTCCTTGGAGGCTGTGCAGTTGCGCTCAGGGGAGTGGAAGAGACAGACGGCAAGAAACGGCTCCTTTTCCCGGGAGACATAACGATCTGGCAGACAGGAGACACGGTGGGGAGGGGAAGAGAGGGATTTCCTAGCCAGAGGCTCACCACTCTATCCAGGCATGGCTTTTTTGAAACCAGGAAGGGCAGAGAAGCAGGGAGCAGCTTCAGCAGGGACTGGGAGAAGCCCTCCTTGGAGAAGGAGACATTCTGGAACTCTTAAAGAAGACTGTCTTTTTTTTTTTCATTTCTCCCTCCCTCTCTCCTTCTTTCGCAGACATCAAGATTGAAATGATGATGAATTATGGATTTGTTTATATGTCAGGGATATGGGAAGTAGAGATCATTTGTCGTATTTTGAGAGAAAGTGATAAGTTACCAAAATTGCTGACATCTGTTGTGGTGAAGGAGGATATGATAACTTTATCCATTTCTCTTCTTTTTCTTATCTATCTATCTATCGATCTATCTTTCATCTGCACCTTCTATTTTTCTTTCCTATTCTTTTACAGTATTTTTGCTTAGTTTTTATTGTTGTAAGTCATACTTTTTAATAAAATAATTATAAAAAACGAAGAGGGGCCTCAAAGTTGTGCAAGCTATATGTTCACCTTCCATAGGGATCTCTCGAGCATGATCTTCCTGCCCTGGACAGGGGCTAGACTAGATGATCCCTCTCTCCCTCTGATTCTGTGCTTGCTTGAGCTCCTAAAGAAGATCAGAGGGCTAGACCCAAGGCTGGTAATTCCAAGAGGCCAACAAATCTAGCGGGGTGTCTCCATCAGGCACCTACCTGTGGCAATGCTGAAGGTGATCTGGAAGTACAGTCCGGCTTCTGTGTTGCTGTTCTCCATCGAGACCACCACGTGCACCGAATTCTTCTCCTCCACCACCACTGTGCCCACGGTGATGTTCTTCAGCCCAGAGTCCACAACCGCCACGGTGATGGCCTTTTCCAGATCCAGGCTACCAACCGCTATTTCTGTGCCGTTGCTGCTCTGGAACTCCATGGAGGCCACTTCGGAGGAGACGCTGTGGTTGGTGATGTAGCCAAAGGGAAAGGGGTTGTAGTCGACATGGAAGATGACCTGGATGACATCTGTCAGGTCAGAGAAGGTGGCTCGGAAGGCCTGGGGGATGGAGAACTGGCAGTTCGGGGTGTCCCCGTAGCAGAGCAGGGCATGGGGGTCGGCTCGCTTCCCTCTGGCTGTGATGTTGCTCCCGGCCAGCTCAAGGGGCTCCTCGTTGAGCACTCGGGACTTCATTAGGATGCGCATCAAGTCAGTGGACAAGGTGTAGGCTTTGGAAGCCACCTGTTCCCGATTTGGGGCGCTATAGAGCTCCTGTCGCTCGGACTCCTGGGAAACAGCGTTGACGAGGTGGATCAAGTCTCCTGCAAAAACAACCCACCAAAATCAGGGCCAGAAGCCTTGCTGGCATGCAAAGCAGGGGTGGGCTTCAAAAATTTCAGCAAGGGGTCAACCATTTCCTCTTCCCGGTTGCTGGGTGGGCGTGGTCATGGAGGGCATGGCCTAGTCAGCCTGTTGCACCATGGTGGGGGGTGGTTTCGCCTTCCCCGGGCTCCGGAGGCTTTCCTTGAGCCTCTGGGAGGGGAAGAACGGCCTTCCCCAGGCTCTGGAGGCCCTCTGGAAGTCAGAAACAGGTCTATTTCTTCCAGGAGGGCTATTTTTCACCCTCCCAGAGCCTCCGTGCAGACTCTGCACTTACCTGCATCCAAAATAGGCCACGTGGAGACTCCTGGGAGGGGAGTGGTGGGGTAGGCGGGACCAGCCGGTTGGTTCAACTGGTTGGTTCAGCAAAGCAGATGTAAATTTAACATCCTGTTCGTCGGAACCAGCCCGAACCGGTAGAATCCCACCCCTGCCCCCTTCTCTTCATTCTGAAGTTTGGAGAAGCAACCAAGATGGTTGGTGTTTCAGGGTGCCCGGACACCATTCCTTCTGGGACCAACCCCACCTTCCTCTGGGGGGGGAGGGCTTACCCATAATATCGAGGATGTTGTCAGCAATGGCTTTGGGGGTCATGGTTCCTTGCAGGGTCTCTCCTTGAAGAATAGTCATCATCGTTTCAAGCTTCCTCAAAGTCTTTGTCAGGCAAGACCGACAGACAAATTCCTTACTGGCCACCTGCGAATCCCAAGCACAGTGCAAGCAAGTCAGGACACAAAGGTTTTTGGTCCCCACGGTGCTTGAGTGCTTCACGCACTAGACTCAACTGGCTCTCCTTTCGAATACGTTTGGGTTCATTTAGAAAAGACAAGCAAGGAAGAGAGAAAATAGGAGGCAGGAAGGGATGCTAAGGAGGAAATCACCCGAGACAGAGAAGGGGAACAATGGCCCTTTTATTATGACTTGTGGACTTCAACTCCCAGAAGTCCTGAGTCAGCCAAGCTGGCTCAAGACTTCTGGGAGTTGAAGTTCACAAGTCATAAAAGGGCCATCGTTCCCAGTGATGGGTTTCAAATTTTTTTACCACCAGTTCTGTGGGTGTGGCTTGGTGGGTGCATTTTGCACACACAGAAGGTTTCCTACTAACCTTCTCCTGCAACACTACACTCCCCCTGTTCAACAGCTGACCTCAGGGTAATCGGCTGTGCCACGCAAAGCAGCTGAGGTTGAAAAGCAGGAAATAAAGCTCAGTATAGAGGGGTGGGTGGGCCCAGCAGCTGATCGTCGGAGCTAACCAATTTGTTCACAGATGGTTCTTGAAGCTACTGGTTCGGCCAAACCAGACCGAACCAGTAGAATACCACCACTGATCGTTCCCCACCTCTGACTTAAGACTTTCTGCCTGCCCTGTTTCTACTCTCAGCCCATTTTAAACCAGGGAAGCTTACCGCCGCCCTTCCCACATGATTCACAACATACTGGCTTGTGAAGCACATTTGAGGCAGTCTAAGCACCCCTCCATCCATCCCAGCCTTCTCCCTGTGCCCAAAAGGCCTACCATACACTGGGCCAGTGCAGCCACAATCTGTCGGATGTCATCCACCGTGTTGACGTTTAAGGAGGTCAGGGTTTTGGTAACATTTTTCCGGATCCAGATCTGGAGGGGGGCATCGGGCTCAGCTCCCAGCTTTGGATACATTGAAGATTCGTGCTTTGGGGAGGAGGACAGAAAATGAAAAGTCAGCTTCTATCAGATCTTGAAGGAAGCAGGACAGGAAACAGGTCTCCCAAGGAGGCAGTTTGCAAGAAGAGAAGCTCAAAGGCTGGCTGGAGTTTTCCTTACACCAAACCAGGGTGGATTTCATTTAAATCCAGAGAGCAGCACCTTCCACTGTGGCCAAGACTGCCTATCAACTAGAAGCCAATCTCCAGCGATCCTGTGGGTGTCCCAAAGAGATATGGCAAGACCCTATCAGCAAAGATATGCAAGCTGTGGGCCTAAGTCCTGGTGACGCAGCTCACTGTGCAAAATGGCATTCAATGATCCGAAAAGTGGATCCTGCACTTATGGGAATACACTAGGAAGAAGAAGAAAGAGGGAAAGGGGGAGGGGAGGGGGAGGGGGAGGAGAAGGAGAAGGGAGAAGGAGGAGGAGGAGGAGGAGGAGGAGAAGAAGAAGGAGGAGAAGGAGAAGGGGAAGGGGAAGAGGAAGAGGAAGAAGAAGAAGAAGAAGAAGAAGAAGAAGAAGAAGAAGAAGAAGA
>BLBF01000097.1:2792310-2812905 GCA_015471245.1 Laticauda colubrina
AGAAGAAGAAGAAGAAGAAGAAGAAGAAGAAGAAGAAGAAGAAGAAGCAGAAGAAGCAGAAGAAGAACAAGAAGAACAAGAAGAAGAACAAGAAGAAGAACAAGAAGAAGAACAAGAAGACCTAAACATGTCTTGCTCCCACCACTTGTGTGTGTGTCTCTTTCCAAGGCTGTAAGATTAGGCAAATTAGTTTCATTTTTAACCTCACAAAGCTGACAAAAGACACCAGCATCCTCCCATCATAAGTTCATACCTCATTTAAGATGGTGATGAGAGCCAGTGAATACTCAATAACAGGTTGGGGGTCACTCTGTTTGACCAGGCCTTGCAGCATCACCTCCGTCTTGTTGTAAAGCCACTGGGGAAGACTGTAGAATCCCTCCGGCATCCTGGGCAAGGTGATGACCATAGACCTGGAAAGGAAAAACAGCGATGACTATCACACAAAATGCTCTGTGTCTGATAAGCTAGCTATGTCCCTAATCAGGAGAGTTTTCTATGTGCAGGGAGGGTTGCTTGTGTTTCAAATACGAGGGAGCATTAAAACAACCGACTGGCAAGGATACAGTACAGTTCAGCAAAAAGGATATAGCACAAGTGAAGGTTACAATTATTAGGATGTTGACAGTGTCTCACTTTCCCAATCAGGCACCAGTTTCACCGGTTGTCAAACTGTTTCCAGGCTCAGTATAAAGTGGGGAGTACAACTTTTAAACTTCTCAACCAGAAGTCTCTAAACTTGGTAGCTTCAAGACTCGTGGACTTCAACTCCCAGAATATTCCAGCCAGCATAGCTTATCCAAGCCACAAGTCTTAAAGTTGCCAAGTTTGGAGATCTCTGTTCTAAACAATATGGAACAAGGTATTCAGCATCTTGTCTATCTTCCTACAAGTTACTCAGTCCATTGGTTTCTCTTGTTCCCTCCCGGAAATGCCACCAGAAATGCTGCCTTATCTGTGGCCCAGCAACATGGAACTGCCTTTTCTGAGGATAACATCTGAGCTTTACCCCAGGTTGCTCAAATGCCAGAACCCCCCAAAACTGGCTTCTTTAATTCAGCCTTCCCTTCATTTATTGTTACGCCTGATGTCTAGGTTAGCTTTGCATTCTTGATCTTCCTTGGCAATTATTTCTTTATTTGTCTGTTTATCCATGAAGCTGATATCCTGCCTTGGTCTCTTCTTCAAATCTCAAATCCTAAAGGACTCAGTACCCACTGCCCTCTGAACCTCAGGCTTGTTGGATATAGGTCCACTTACTTGAATGCCCGATTTAATCAGTTCCCAAATATCTATCTAGAGAGGACGTGGTGGCGCAGTGGCTTAATGACGTTAGAACTGCCGGCCAGAAAGGGTCTGCATTCCAGTGGTTCAAGTCCAGCTGTCTGAAACTGGATGAGCTCCTGCCGTTTGCTCCCTGGCTGCTGCCCACTCAGCAATTCGAAAGCAGGCAATATTGAGAGTAGATAAACGGGAACCACTTTGTTGGGCTAACCTAGCTGTGTTTGTGTGCACAGGGAATGGAAGCCAGTGCTGGACTTGGCTGGATGCAAGGCAACACAACGCAATGCAACATGAGATGAGGTGAGATGAGAGCAGCGGAGAAGCCCCAGCAACCCAAGCGCCACTGGTCAGCTGGTGTAAGATACTTCACCCCATGGATAGGCACGAAAGCGCCAAATAGAATGAACTAGCCATTCATTCCGTGAATTCATCATGTCTAGCATTTGTAGATTTCCCTAGCATTGTATGCCATACACTAAACAAACAAACAAACAAATAAACAACCTATCTTGAAAATTGCTCTGAGAAAAATGCAGACCAGGAGATGCTGAGAAGGCATGTGCCAAGAGGAAGAGGAGAACATCTTGGAGGATAAATGGTCCAGGAGCCGCATTCCCATTTGTCTTTGCCTTTTTTCATCATTTTCATCACCACACAGCTCTCCTTAGCAAATCGGACTGGACCATTGGATTCTTTCTTGAAACAAATACACTGAACTGCGCTTTTGTCACTGATTTATAACCTCAGAATGTATTGATTTCCGAGGCTAACTGAAGTGGCACTTTGTGTCAAAAGAGCAATGCATCAAGATGAAGAAGAAATGCTTCTTCCTTGGCTTCCAACTTTTACTCTTGGACCACAATGGCAGCCTAGGTAACAGTAAGGTAACAGGGGGTCCTTATGGGTGCCTCACTGCTCACAGCACCCAGAAGCAGTTTGCAAGACACAAGTGGAACACCCAGTAAACAGTGCGGCACATGATCTTCTAGGTTCACTGTTTTGTTTTATTTTTGCAATATTTTTTTTTATTTTTTATTCTTCTAGGTTCACTAAATGTGGCCAGCAAACACCAGCAAGATCTGTCTGTCTGTCAGCCTGGCACATTCACAACTCCAGCGTTTAGGGGCCTAGCTCAATTTCCCTTCTGCAATTATGCACCAATTCGTAGCAGTACAACTGCATTTCCAAGCATACTTTTTCTGAATAGCAACAGCCCTTAGACTTATACACTGCTTCACAATGCTTTACAATCCTCTTTAACTGGCTTACAGAGTCAGCCTATTGCCCCCAACCATCTGGGTCCTCATTTTACCAACCTTGGAAGGATGGAAGGCTGAGTCAACCTTGAGCCTGGTGAGATTCAAACTGCCAAACTGTAAGCAACCAGCAGTCAGCAGAAGGAGCCTGCAGTACTGTACTCTGACCACTGTGCCACCATGCCTCATCCTAATCATCCTTAGGAGATTAGTTTTGGCTGTCCGCAAATCAGTTATTTGTTTCCAGTCAGAAGCCACCTGGCTTCATTTCCTCCACTTAAGAATGATATTCACTTTTTCCCACATGTCCCTTGTGTTTCAAAGGGATTGTTATCAACACTGCAGGAAACCATTGGTGCCCAAGAGTATGGTTATAAAACTTTGGTGCACATATGTATATGTGTTGGAGAGAGAGGGAGAGGGAGAGGGAGAGGGAATGGAAAAGAGCATTATGATAATACATTGTGTGTTCCATGAAGAGAGCTAACATAGCTAGATAAATGCATCCAAGCTGAAAGCATTCACCAGAACTAGAATGGAACAATTTGCTGTGACCAACTCGCCGCAGCCAATTCATCACAGGACAAGAATTACACTAATATCAAAGAAATACTGGAGTAGAATCATTAAAGGAAAGATGCCAGAGGAGGGACAAAATGAAATGTGAATGGCAGAAATTAAAATAATTTTAAATAATTAAACTGAATTGTTCAACTGTCCCGGGGCACGTTGTCCTTTGGCAAACTGGCCATGGCGAGTTCTCTTGCGGTGAGTTGACTGTGGCCAGTTGGCTGTGGCCCAGCTGTGATTAGGACTGTGCAGAGCCTACATTACAGAAAAAGAGATGTACCAGGATAATGCAAACATAGCAACCAGGAACACAGCATTTCACAGGTGGTGTAAGTTATGCTGACAAAGCACACTTGCCCTGCCTCTTATGTTAGGCATAATTTACTCTCACTTAGGCAGAGCAAAAGGAACACTTTTTCTAATCTCAAACTGTGGAAGTTTTATCATGGTAAACCTTAACCCAATCCAAATTTCTGAGATTTCAGCAGGCACTAGACGCAAACAATAGAATCCTAGTGACTAGCATTGTTGCTTGCAAATTACATGCTAGTTTGCTTCTAGTTACAAGAAAGCATCTGGAACTTCTGAAACATTTCAAATATAAGTTTATAAAGAAGGGACATCTTATCATATGTGTTGGTTATGTAAAGCACTATAAAGGAATAGACAGGGTTATTCAGAAAAAAATTAAAAACAAAACCTGACTTGAAGCCTATTTTTCTTCTTTTAGGACTCTTGCCAAAACAAATAAATAAAAATATCACAATTTATTTAAAATTATGCTGATAGCTGCAAGGGCAATTTTGGCCCAATGTTGGAAAAGAGATACTTTGCTGACAGAATCAGACTGGAAACTGAAGTTAGGGAATATGCAGGGGTGGCAAAATTTACAATACTGTACTGTATATATCCAGAGCAGAAGCTGGGCTGAATTTAAGCAAGTTTGGCTTCTCTCCCGGCAACACACATAGGAAAAATTATATTCTTAGGATATGTTTTTAAAGGGGAAATATTTGATATAAAGGAAATAACCAGAAACTAATATTTATATATACTTTGATATAATCACAAGTTGGATATAACAAGAAGGAATGTGGCACTTAATATTGCTTTTACTTATTGTTTTTAGTATTTTATGCCCTTTTTAAAGATAAATATAGCAACATTCACATCATATCACATCATCACATCAATTACCATGGTTTAAAATTTTGTAGTGATTACAGTCATTTTTCAAGATGACATGATGACTTTAGTTTTATATATCCAATCAATTATTCAACCAATGAGATAAGGAATTCTAAATTTGATAACAATTGTAAATTCTCTACTTATTAGTTTGTTATTTTCCAGTCACTGAATCTCATCTCATTTTCTTCTTTTTTCCTTTTTGGTTGTCCTTTATTTTATTCTTCAAAGGTTTTAAACTAGAGGTAAATGCATATGTGTGCACTTTTATAAGTACATGGATGGGAGGCCACCGGGAAATTCTAGGGTTATAGGAACTCCCCCCCCCCAGGGTTTTACCAAGAAGACTGAATAGGTCTGTCCATGAGGCCATCAAAAAGCCACATTTACCTGAATTCCAGGATCAGGTTTCAAGACCAAATTGAACGGGGAATGAATCCTCCACAAAAGTCCTTCATCCTATATTTCTCATGCCTCTTGCCATCTATTCAGGGCACGATCCTATAGACCCAGGAGAGAACCTTTGAAGGCCTTTCTTGCCTGGCACTGGGGCAGGGCAGAAGGGAGAGGGAGCCCCCTGATCCAAGGGCCGAATGAAACCCCCCCCCCCCCCACTATGCTGCCATAAAATCCTGCGGTGATTTTCTCAACCGTTTGCCATTGATGCAAAGATCTTGCCAGCGTTCCTTTCCAAAGGTGAGGGGAACATGCAAATGAAGAACCTGCTTGAGATGTGACTCATTGCTCTCAAAAACCACAGTGGTAGGTCCATTGTGCAATTCACACACTTCTGGCCTGATCTTCAACACCCAGCAGCGAGGAAGCAAACAAAATGAGGATTCACTGGCTTTTAAAGAATTCTGGTTATGGTTTACAGAATGAAGTGGGTTATGACATCTATGACAATTCACCATGACCAACTTACCATGGTTAACTCGCCAAAGCCAACTTGCCATGGCCATCTCCCTGCAGGACAACTCACTGCAAGACATGAGTTACACTCATGCCAAAGAAATGGTGGAATAGAATTATTAAAGAAAGGGTGCAAAAGGAAGGACAGAATGAAATGTAAGTGGCAAAAATAAAAATAAAAACTTTATCTATTTTAAATAATTAAATAGAATTGTTAAATTGTCCCATGGCAAGTTGGCCTGCAGTGAGTTGGTGAGGCAAGCTGTCCTCGAAGGGTGTTCATCCACACTTGCTCCTTTGGCTTCGGAAAAAGAGAAACACAAGGTACCTGTATACAGCCACCACTGTTGCTCCCAACTGGTCCTGTACGAGCACCGAGACAGATACGAGGGAGCCATGCTCTCGAAACCCGGGGGGCAGGAAGGCTGCGTGGGCAGGGTGGCTTCCTTTGTACACCAAGAATTCATCACAGTGGCCAGGGCGGCAACGGGTAGCCATGAGGATGTACACCAAGGGGGGGTCTTCTCCCACCGAATCTCTCCAGCCTGCGGCCAAACAGTGCATCTTATGAGAAAGACCTACCGCAATGGTCCCCAAACTTTCCGGCTTGGCAGCCCCGTGCGGGGGGTGGGGGGAGGAGATAGTTTTGTGTGAGTGGCAGGCACTTGCACAAAACATGTGCACAGCTCCATCTGTGTGAGTGGCAGGCGTGTGTGCCCACAGCATGCACAAGCGGAGCTTGGCATGCGTAAGACCATATCTGGAATACTTGACTTTGGAAAAAGTGCAAAGAACAACAACTAAGATGATTAAAGGCCTGGAAAGTAAAACATATGAAGAACGGCTGCAGGATTTGGGCCTCTCTAGTCTAGAGAAAAGAAGAATTAAGGGTGACATGATAGCAGTATTTGGGGTACTGCCACAAAGAAGAGGGGGGCAAATTATTCTCCAAAGCACCAGAGGGCAGGACAAGAAACAAGGGATGGAAACTGATCAAAGAGAGAAGCAACCTGGAATTAAGGAGAAACTTCCTAACAGGGAGGACAATCAACAGTGGAACAGATTTGCCTTCAGAAATTGTGGATCCTCCATCACTGGAGATTTTTAAGAAGAGCCTGGACAGCCATTTGTCTGAAATGGTATAGGGTCTCCTGCTTGAGCAGGGGGATGGACTAGAAGATCTCCAAGGTCTCTTCCAGCTGTATTCTGATTGATTCTGCCGCTTGTGTGAGTGGAGTGACATGCACTAGCTGGCTGTGCAACCCAGTTCTGAAAAGGCTGCGGCCCAGTATGTGCCATGAGCCAAGGGTTGGAGACTCCTGGCCTACAGAACACACAGGCTCTTGTCTGGCTGCTCCATGACTAATGAGGATTTGAATGAATTAAGATAAGCTTAGGGAGGTCTGGTTCTAAACCCCAATCAGCCATGAAGGTCACTGTTGATCTTTAAGTCCAGCTGGGGAAATCAGGAGACTCAGGAAGTTCAAATGAGTATAAAGATTTATTGCAAGCTTAAGCTCTCTTCAAGAATCTGAGCTACTAATGGTCAAGAAAAATGAGCGGGAATTAAGAAGGCATTCAAGGTGCGCTGGAGTTCCATCTCTTGTGGGCGCAAAGGGACTCATGATTGATGACACATTTGACCCCTCCCTCAGGCTCAACCTGGTCATCTCCTACATCCCCATGATTGATGACACATTTGACCCCTCCCTCAGGCTCAACCTGGTCATCTCCTACATCCCCATAGGCAGATATGGGACACAGGTGTTCCACATCCTTACCTGCACATTCAAAGTGGATCTTGGTAGCCAATGCTTGGACAGGACTTGCAGGCGAAAGCTGGCACGATCCCCCGAAGGGGGGCTGGTTGGGAAACAGGTCGATAGAGGCATAGCCTTCTTCCCCAGTGGCCACGTCTGTGATGTAGAGAGTGAACGTGTACCCCTCCCCATCCTCCAAAGCCCACGGACGCAAAACGAGGCTCATCTCGGCATCCCCCGTGGAGGTCACTCTCTTGTCCAAAAGCAGAGATTTGTTTTTGAAGCTCTGGGCTGTCCATCTTGGCTTAGTCTTTAAAAATAAAAAATGTAGGAGGGGGACAAAATACCCCCAAGGTTTACATTTTTAAAAAATTAACTGCGGTTTCAAATATTATTCCTGTACTTTCTGATAAAAGGAGGAGGGTCCATTTTCAGTCCCTGGCCAAATTTGGTGCAAACATTTCAGCCCCATTCCCAGGCAATTTAATGCAAGGAAAACAGAGAGATCCAAATCATTTGACAGGAAATCTTCTCCAAAATCAGATGCGATCCACTTCAGATTTCCTGCATTATCTTACCTTCCAATGTATGGTTTCAGAAGGACAGAGAAACAAGGAGGTATAGATTTTTCTACTGGACACCACTGCTTTTATTTAGATTGGCCTCCAATTAAATGCAGAACGGGGCTGCTATTCACACAGTACAATGGCAGCGTTACACAAGTGCAAGAAAGATTATGGGAACCACAAGGATGGGATCTTTGATCAATGAGATGACTGGAGTGCATTTTCTCAGACTCCTGGATATTTTGAAATAACAAACTTAGACTTTATCCAGCTGGAAAATGACCTCATAAATCTCAAAATGGAGCAGCCCGGCTGCGAGGAAAAAGCCCAATGCTGCCTCTTCCTGCAGAAATTAACGGGTGTTCAAAATAGGCTGCAGGTTTAAGCTCAAATTCTGCTCCCGTCTTCCCACCCTCCCTCAAGTGGGGGAATGTGTGGGACCAACAGACGTTTTCACTCAATGTTTTGCTTGTGTTTTTTTCTGACCTGTAATGCATTTTTTACTTGAAAAAGGCAGCCAGGATATTGGAGCAATGGGGAGAATTGGAGCCATAACAAAAATGAACTGTGGGAGACAAGATCTGATCTCACAGATAAGCCTCGCTAGGCGAGCAGGAAGAACAGCAAATGTTGTTGAAACCACTAATGAAAAGGTTCCAGCTGGATTCCACGGAATCCCTGACGCTGGCAGTTCCACGCTGGCACTTCACCTTCGAGGAGACACAGTAACGAAAAGGAGGAGATTCTTGAGGAGGGCAGCCCAAGCCTGCTGGACCAACCTCCCTGGGCACCAGGTGAGAGATGGATGGAAAGATCCCAAGGCCGAGGGGGGCCAATTTGTGGAAGATGGGAGTCTCTGCTTTACAATAGAGCAGGGGTCCCCAACTTTGGCAACTTTAAGACTTGTGGACTTCAACTCCCAGAATTGCTCAGCCAGCAAAACTGACTGAGGAATTCTGGGAGTTGAAGTCCACAAGTCTTATAGTTGCCAAGGTTGGAGACCCCTGCCGTAGAGCATTATTGTC
Source organism: Laticauda colubrina (assembly GCA_015471245.1). Taxonomy (NCBI): domain Eukaryota; kingdom Metazoa; phylum Chordata; class Lepidosauria; order Squamata; family Elapidae; genus Laticauda; species Laticauda colubrina. The sequence continues at coordinate 2,800,872 of BLBF01000097.1, forward strand.
TTTCCCATCAAAGACTTTTAGGAGGACGTGCAAAATAGAAAGAACACACCTGGTTTCGCAGCCCTAAAGGCAAACAGGGATTTGTATCTGTTTTGTGTAGGTGTGTGTGTGTGTGTGTGAGTTACCCTTGGCCAAATCACTATCATTCAGAAGATCTTGTATCATTATTCCTTCTATGAACCTCAAGAGAAAATCATCCTTATTTCTATATCTACATATCCCAGTGTAGTTCTCCTCTGAAGATGCTCCAAAACAAGCCTCACAACTAGTAGAGGGGGAAAGGACCACACCAGAACATGAAAAAAAACTGCAGGCCACAGAGGAAGAGCTGGCACACTGACTAGCTCTTCGGTGGCAAGCAACATGGCAGCAGAGCTGGTGGTATTGCTGAAGCCTGGAGGTGTCGGAGACACTTGGCAAGCCCATCTTTCACAAAATGTCGTGGAGGTCTGCCAACAACATTGTGAAGAAGTCTAGACTGCAACATCGAGGGATAGATGAGAACATATCTTGCTGTGAGTTAAATTATTAAAAAGGCCTTCTCAATATGCCTCAAAGAGGGGGAAATAAAATCCCTTTTTGACTAGAGTCGTCTGTGTGCATCTTGCAGGAAGGGAAAAAGAAAAAAAGAAGGGAAGGGCAAACAGACAAGCGAAGAAAGGAAAGGAAAATGAGGGGAGGGAAAGGAGAAAAGAGAGGAGAGGAAAGGAAAGGAAAGGAAAGGAAAAAAGAAAAGGTATAGGGTCTCCCACATTTCCTATCAGAAATGGTATAGGATTTCCTGCTTCAGCAGGGGGTTGGACTAAATGACCTACAAGGTACCTTCCAACTCTTTTATTCTATTATTATTCTAAAAGAAAAGAAGGCCCTGAAGGCCCCTTAAATGGTTCAGTAACCCCAAAGAATAAGAAGCAGCCCCTTCTGGAGCAGGACGACATCCCACAGAGCCCCAGAGATACCCCACAGGCCCCAGCCTTACCCCCTGGTTGGAATTGTTCTGGCAGTTCAAGCAGGTCCCCTCCAAGTACACGTAGGAGCTCCGGCTCACTTCATAGACCGACTGCGCCTTGCAGGAGACGCACTCCAGGGACACGATGGGGACCGTCCCTTTCTTCAGCAAGACCTTGGAGAGAGAGAGAGAGCAGAGAAAAGGTTCCAATGACGCCTCCTTAGAGCCTCCTGCTGCCAGGGGAAGACAGTGGGCATGGGGTGCCAAGAAATACACAAGCAGACAAACCAAACTGCACACCAAGGACATGCAATGCTTGGGCGCCTCCGCACATTTCCTTTCATTCTTCTGTGCCCTGTGTCTTCTTAAAAACCCGTATCTTTTATTCGGGTTCCCTTCTGGTCCACGAGAGAACCAAGCACCAAACTCTTAACGGTAGCATTTAGGGCTCCTTGGATTTCACCCCCAGACTCGAGCATTATGGTGAAATGCTGGCTACTGGCAAGATAGGCAAAATGTTTAGCAGTATGTCTGCCAAATGTTGGAAATGTAACCAGACCCCAGGTACTTACTACTGTGTTTCTCCAACAATACGGCCTCCCCCAATAGGAAGTCCCAGCATGTTTTATGGGCATAAAATCAAATTAAGCCCCTCCCCCCAAATTAAGGCCTATATTAAACATGCAAAATGGGGGGGAATGGCAGGGGGGCGCTTGCCCTTAGGAAGTACTTTTGTTGCATACCCGGATATGGTGTTGCCTGTGTTGACTTTGGCGTTGGTGGGGCACTTTGTATCGGGAGACCTTCCGCCACTGTTGCTTTCCCTTCTCCTTTGCTGCTGCGGCATTTGGCGCAGCCAGCAAGGACTCCTCCCTGCAACTGGAGCCCTGCGGAGACACTTGGCTTCAGGTGCCTGTTGCTGCCTTCCCTTCACCTTCGAAGGCAAAGCCAATTCTTTTTTTAAAAAACAACACCCCAGTACCGGTACGACAAAGCCTCCCCTGCCTGAGAGGGCAGCCCAACCCCACGTGGGGAGGCAAATCTCCCGGGGCCGCAGCACAGGATTGGCCCACCCCAGGAGAAGCGCCCAGCTGCCATCCCTGCCTGGTGCCGGACAGAGCACAAAGAGCTTCGCCTGGGGCACCAGCGCAGCTGACAGGCAGGCTCTCCTGCCCAGTGGCAGAGCTCTCGCCAAGGCAGCGAGCTCCTCCCCACAGGGCCGCACCAGAGCCGTGTAGGCTGGGCAGAGCCGGGAAAGCGAGCCGTAGGTGTGTGCCTGCCTGTCAAGCGAAAGAGCCGGGCCGACCTGAGCTTGGCTTCCTTCCCAAGTCCCTCCATCCCAAACCTGAAGGGGCCACTGGGAGAGGCTGCCCAAGGCAGTCATAGTGCCCACCTATCCGTGGACAGGGAGGTAAGGTGACGGCTAGCGCCACGTCCTCCTCCAAGCTGAGCCCTGCCGAATCAGCACCTCTGCCCGACGCCTGTGCCACTGCAGCATTTGGAGCTGGAGGCGCATTTAGAGATGCGTGGGGATGGGGATGGGGATGGGGATGAGCGAAAGGTGGAAAGAACGGATGGATTCAGGCTCTCTCCGCTGGGCCCGCCGGCCAGGGAAGCAGCCTCACCTCCCTGGTCTGCGGACGGGTGGGTGATATCATTGCCTCGGGCAGCCTCTCCCGGTGGCCCCTTCTGGTTCAGGCTGGAGGGACTTGGGGAGGAAGCCAAGCTCCGGCTCTTTTGCTTGGCAGGAGGGCGCGCACTTGCAGCTTACTTTCCTGGCTCTGCCCAGCCCACACGGCTCTGGCGCGGCCCTGGCGGAATGAGCAGAGGGCCCGGCGGGGAAGTGCTCACTGCCTTGGCGAGAGCTTTTCTGCTGGGCAGGAGGGCCTGCCTGTCAGCTGTGTTGGGCGCCCAGGTGAAGCTCTTCATGCTCTGCCCGGTGCCAGTCAGGGATGGCAGCTGGGCACTTCTCCTGGGGTGGGCCGATCCTGTGCTGCGGCCCCGGGAGATTTGCCTCCCTACGTGGGGTTGGGCTGCCCTCTCGGGCAGAGGAGGCTTTGTCGTACCAGTACTGGGGCATTGTTTTTAAAAGAATTGGCTTTGCCTTTGAAGGCGAAGGGAAGGTGGCGACAGGAGCACCTGAAGCCGAGTGTCTCCACCGGGCTCCAGTTGCAGGAAGGAGCCCTGGCTGGCCACGTGTGGCTGCGCCAAACGCTGCAGCATTGCTCTAAATGCCACGGAAGCATGTAGGGAAGGGAAAGCAATGGTGGTGGAAGGTCTTCTGATATGAAGTGCCCCACCAACGCCGAGGCCAACATCCAAAACGTCGCCGCCTGCCCACCCGAGGATGCAAGGGGAGGAATTAAGTCACCTCTGAAAAGATGGCCTGGCCATTTTTCGGGATCAGAAAAAAAAAAAAAAAAGGCCCGCCTTATTTTGTGAGAAACACAGTATAATATGTGGTGGACCTGCATGAAAGCAAGGAAATATTGGACAAAAATACATACAGAGTTGGAAAAAGTGATTAAGCAACGTATAGATCTGAAAACGTAAATATTTTTGTTGGGTATATTGCCAGAGGGCTATGATAAAGGGACTATATATTTAGTTTTGCATATATTGTCAGTAGCAAGGATTATATTTGCATAACATTGGAAAAATGAGAACACTGCATTAGACAAGGATGTGATTCGGAAAATACTAAATGATGCAGAAATAGATAGATTGACATTAAAAATAAAGGATAAAGAAGACACAGAATATTATTTAACGGAATAGATTTTATGAATGGTTAGAGATAAGAGATAGAAATTAGCTTAAAAAAGATTAATGCTGCCTATGAATTAAATGTAAAGATGGTTTATATTTATGAATATGCTAATATAATTAACGGAATGACAAATAAGCTAGTATAAAGAGAAAACTAGTTAAAATTATTCTGTTATATTATTACTACCATGTTTCTCCAACAATACGGCCTCCAACAATAGGAAGACCCAGTATGATTTCTAGACATGAGGTGAAATTAAGCCCCACCCCCAAAATTTAGGCCTATTTCAACCATGCTTTTCCCCGCCGTTTCTCACATTGTTCGTTGGAACAACACGAGGTGAAGAGAAATGGCGGGGGAAGGGCGGGGGGGGATGGGGAGAAAACTTGCCTTGAGGAGGGCCCTGCAGGGAGCCTAGGCTAGAATACCCTGATGGCCAATAGAAGCTCCCCGAAGGCAGAGTCCCCAGCCGCTTTGGGGCGAGGCACAGCTGCCCGTGTCACCCTCGCCTTTAGGCCGTGTCTTTCGGGCAATGGAAGCTCCCCAAGGGCAGTCACCAGCCACTTCGATCGGCCGGTAGAAGCGGCCTCGTGGCGAGGGGAATGTCTGTGTGTGTGCGCTCGCCCCGAGGCCGCTTCTACCGGCCGATCGAAGTGGCTGGTGACTGCCCTTGGGGAGCTTCCATCGCCCGAAAGAGACTGCCTAAAGGCGAGGGGACACAGGCAGCCATGCCTCACCCCGAAGGCATGTGGACTCTGCCTTCATGGAGCTTTCGTCAGCCGGTAGAAGCAGCCTCGCGGTGAGGTACGTGCATATGGGCCGCTCTTGGTGGGGGAGGAAAATAAGTCACCCCCGAAAAGATGGCCTAGCCGTTTTTTCAGGGGTCAAAAAAATTAAGGCCCAGCCTTATTTTGTGAGAAACACGGTTGTATATGTACTAATACTCTTGTTCTCTCTTTGTTTTGTATGCAAAAGATATGTCCTGACAATACACTGTATTCAAAATGTTTATGAATAAAAAAAATATATTCAAAAAAGAGAGAGAAGATGCTGGCCATATCAGCCCTGCCAAAAGACCTTCTCTTTCCCAAAAAGATTTTCAGAAGCTGTTTTCTTCAGTGTTTTCCGGTGAGACCGGTCTATCAGGGCAACCTGGTCCACCCAATTCTGGGACAGAGCATGCTGCTTCCGTTTTCTTGTTTCCCCATCAGCCTGAAGACCCAGCACCGAAATCCCAGCTCTTCTTTCTGATTGGTGGACAGAAGGTACCCAGGGTGGATATGGTAAAGAGGGGATTTACACTATAAATTTATAAGCTTCTTCACTCATAGGAATTCACATTTTCCAAATGGCTCTTTTGGCATATAGCAATAGCCCTTAGACTTATATACCGCTTTATAGTGCTTTTACATCCCTCTCTAAGCAGTTTACAGAATTAGCCTCTTGCCCCCCAACAATCTGGGTCCTCATTTTATCCACCTTGGAAGAATGGAAGGCTGAGTCCACCATGAGCCGGTCAAGATCGATCTCCTGGCAGTTGGCAGAATTAGCCTGCAATACTGCATTCTAACCATTGTGCACCATGGATGGATGGATGGATGGATGGATGGGAGGGAAGGAGGGCAATAGCACTTAGACTTCTATACTGTTTCACAGTGCTTTATAGCCCTCTAAGCAGTTTAGAGAGTCAGCCTCTTGCCCCCAACAATCTGGGTCCTTATTTTACCCACCTTGGAAGGAGGGAAGGCTGAGTCAACCTTGAGCCTAGTGAAATTCGAACTGCCAAATTGCAGGCCACCAGCAGTCAGCAGAAGCAGCCTGCAATATTGCATTCTAACCACTGTGCTACTATGGCTCATAAGGGTCAAGAACTGGCATTCTGGACCGTGCAAATCTGAAAACAGCTTGCCCACCAAGCAAAGCAGAAGGACAGGAGGCCAAGCAGAGAAACAGGGATATTCAACATAACTAAACCTTCACTTAGAAAGAGGAGAGAGATGATCCTCAGCTATTTCCTGAACAGATTTTGAGGAAGAAAAGCTTTCCCCTTTCATCAATATCTTCAGAAAAAAGAAGGAAGGGATATTTATAACAGCAGTTAAAAAACCCAACTAACTGACTTAGGAAATGAAAGTCTAATAGTTAGACAGTTAAGGAATGGGCAGCGTTAGACTTCAGGATTTAGGGATTCTGGTCTTGAGAACAGATGATGGTCTATTATGCACTTTGCCTCCAAAGATTCTGGCCATCATTGACAACAAAGCATCAGGAAATCTGTTCTAGACTATGGTCACTAAGTCCTGAAGCCCAGTACAGGTAGTCCTCGACTGACCATTCAAACTTATAATGGCACTTAAAAAAAGAGACTTAGAACCATTTTTCACACTTACGACCTTTGTAGTATCCCAGTGATCATGGGATCAAAATTCAGATGGGATGGGACGGGACCTTCTGCCAAGCAAAATCAATGGGGAAGCCAGATTCACTTAACAATCTTGTTATAAAAATGTATCAACTGCAGTGATTCAAAAGTCACTTAGCAAATGTCTCGCCGCACAATAGAAATTTGGGGCTCAATTCTGGACGTTAAGTCGAGGACTACCTCTACTGCTCCACAGGTCCTGGATTCAATCCCTTTCCAGGACTGAGTGAACATCTCACAGGCACTGTTTATTCAAATCCATCCTGTGTACCTTCTGTCCACCAATCAGGAAGAAGAGCTGGGTGTTAAGTGCTGGGTCTTTAGGCTGGGGGGGAGGCTTTTTCCAAAGGCCTCCCCCCACCCCCACCCCCGTTTCTTCCTCCAGCCCTGCAAATTCCCAGTCAGATCATTTGTTTGGCATTCTTACATGCAAAGTAGATAGTACGGAATGTCCTTGAAAGACTATCAATTTGACATGAGTTTTTTTTTTTCTTTTTTCTTTTCCCACCCTTCCTTCCAACCTCTGGTTTCCAAAAAGAGAGAGAGGAAGGGAGAGAGAGAGAGAGAGAGGGAGTATGTGTGTGTGTGATCACGGCAATTATGGGTTTCACTTGAAAACAAACTGCTTCTCTAATTGCTAAGCAGCCCTTGAAGCTGGTGATCTAAACCATAAGGTTCTTTTGGCTTCCAGCAGTTCATTTCAGTCCTGCAGGAGGCCCGGATACAAAAAAAGCCGCCATCCCTCCCGCTACGTCTTCCAAGTGGTGGGGGAAGCAAAACAAAGAAAGCGTTGAACTCACACACACCTGACAAAGTGAGGAGCCCAAAGCTTCCCACGTTTCCCACGGTGAAGCCCCTCTTTGCAAAGAGGAACTCTGGCTCTGGAGGGAAGCATAGGCTTCATTCTGAACTGTTCAATGGTGCTGAGCATTCATTGATCCTTGATGCTCTCTGAGCTTGGTTGTTTTCTAATAGCTGTTTCATTACCCAAATTAGGTAGCATCATGTCATGCCCCTGCTGGAGACTGACTCGGAGGAAGAGGAGGAACAGCCGACAGGGAGTGGGAATGTGGCTCCGGAGGTTGTGGAGGAGGCTGGGGAAGGGCACAGTCCGGCTGGGCAGTCAAAGGAGGACCCAGGCCCATCCCCTCTCCATCTTAGGGCACTCAGGGAGGAGCGGATAAGGGAGAGACATGAATGGTGTGATCTATGGGGGAGGAATGGGCCTTGATCCCCTTCATGGGCTGCAGATGTGAAAACTATTTAAAAGGACGGGCTGCACAAGAGCCAGTGCTAGAAACAAAGCATGAAAATATTTCTAGTCTGTCCGTTCTTATCTGAGCTTGGCGTCTTTCTCAGTGTATGTTCCGATATCTGTGGACGTCTTCAAGTCCTTATCTTGCTTGCTTCAGTGTGGTTTGTGTTGTTATTTTCCAGTTATAATTTATAGGTATTTTTAGTTTGAACAGCATGTCCTTCTTGCATCTGTTTGTGGGGGAGTTTTTTGTCTCCAGTCAAGGATATTTGGAGCTTTGAAGCCAAGTTGAAGGAATTAAAAGGGCTTCACCTGTTTTTGTGCCTGTATTTATTTTGTATCTCAACACATCATCAACAGCACTGATGACGTTACCTAGCTGGGTAATGAAAGGTCTGCAAGAAAACAACCAAGCTCAGAGAGCACCAAGGATCCCCTCATGTCAATCCTGAGCTACAAATCTTTTCCTTTATTGGTATTCATCGGTTCTCTCAAATATGGCTGCCAGGGAGACAGCCAGTCAGCTCTCTGACCAGAAGATGCGCTGGTGAGATCTTGGGAGTTTGATGGAGAGCATGGCTTCCACTGGATGCCTCCCAGCAGAGACCAGGCAGGCGGTGTTTCAATTTGGATTCCTACACTGAGAAGTCCCTTTTTGCAAAGGGGAACCCTGGCTCTGGAGGGAAGCATGGTCTTCAGCATCAAAGCAGAGAGGCTGAATGTGTTCTCCAGTTCCCCAAGACTCCGAAGAGCCCTTCATCTGAGCTCTGGGTGCATCTGCTAGCATAAAAGCATCAGAGGAGACTATTTTAAGGCACTGACTGTCTCCTGTCTGGGAACCTCATTTCAGGACCATGGTTCACCCAAGAATATTATAGGAGGAGAGCTGTTGTTTGGGCATGATAGCAAAAATCAGGAGAAGTCTGGTAGCATTTTTTCCAACCCGTATATTTTATTGCAGAGCAGAAGTTTTCTGTCAGAAAAGGGGCTACCAGACTCTTCTGATTTTTTTTGCAAAGCTAAAAGTAACAGCCCAGCACCTCAACGGTCGTTGCTGAGATACGAGACACAACAAGTACACTTACATCTTCTAGATGGACCTGAGTCCTTCCTTCCTTCCCCTAAATTGGCTCAGGAGCCATATTTTTAATGCTCAAATGCAGGAAAAGACGATCTCTGGAGTTGGCAAAACTATGTCAAGCCTCAGTTCTCATTCCAGGGATTGGATACAAAGCCAAAGTCCCGTCTCGCACTAAGGTCTCCCATCCCAGACTGTTGACAGAGCCTGATTAAAAGATTTAATGGATTAAGAGAGTTGGAAGGGACCTTGTAGGTCATGTAGTCCAACCCCACGCCTAAGCAGGAGACCCTACATCATTTCTGACAGATGGCAGTCTAGTCTCTTCTTGAAGGCTTCCTGGGATGAAGCTCCCACAACTTCCAAAGGCAACTTCTGCCCATGGGTTGATTGCTCTCACTGTCAGAAAGTTATTTCCTTATTTCTAGGTTGAATCTGTCCTTGATTCCATCCATTATTCCTTGTCTGGCCTTGGGAAATAGCTTGACCTCTTCCTCCTCTCTTTGGCAGCCCCTCAAGTATTGGAAGACTGCTCTCATGTCTCCCTTGGTCCTTCTCTTCACTAGACTAGCCATGCCTGAGATCATGAACGTTCAGTACAAATCCACTTGACTGATCCTGAACTGTTCAAGGGTGCTGAGCATTCATTGGTCCTTGGTGCTCTCTGAGCCTGGTTGTTTTCTAGTAGCTGTTTCATTACCCAAATTAGGTAGCTTCATCAACAGCACTGATGACGTTACCCAGCTGGGTAATGAAAGGTCTGCAAGAAAACAACCAAGCTAGAGAGCACCAAGGACCCCCTCATGTCAATCCTGAGCTACAAATCTTTTCCTTTTTTGGTATTCATCGGTTCTCTCAAATATGGCTGCCAGGGAGACAGCCAGTCAGCTCTCTGACCAGAAGATGCGCTGGTGAGATCTTGGGAGTTTGATGGAGAACATGGCTTCCACTGGATGCCTCCCAGCAGAGACCAGGCAGGCGGTGTTTCAATTTGGATTCCTGAACTGAGCATGGGATGGGACCAGGGGTGGGATTCAAAAATCCCAGCAACTGGTTCGCTGCCCGGCTGCTGGGTGGGCATGGCCATGGTGGGCGTGGCCTACCAGAACTTCTGGGAGGGCTGTTTTTCACCTTCCCCAGAGTCCGGAGGCTTCCCTCGGGCCTCTGGAAGGGCAAAAATGGCCTCCCCCGCACTCTGGAGCAAGAAACAGGCCCATTTCCGGACTTCCAGAAGGCCCATTTTTCACCCTCCCAGAGCCTCCACACGGACCCTGTCCTTACCTGCATCCAAAGTGGGCCACGTGGAGATTCCTGGGAGGGGCAGGCAGGGCCAGCTGTTCAGTTCAACAACTGGTTCAGCGAACCAGATGTAAATTTAACATCCGACTCCCCCAGACTGGTCCAAACTAATAGGATCCCACCCCTGACTCGATGGGCAAATGGCTCTTCTTACCCAATGACTTACTTCTCTCTCTCTCTCTCCCTCTCTCTCTCTCTCTCTCCCTCTCTCTCTCTCTCTCTCTCTCTCTCACACACACACACACACACACACACACACATACACACACACACACACACACACACACAGGAGGCTTCCTCACCACCTTAACTTGCTGCTCTTTTTGTTCTTTTCTTTTTATAGGCAGATGGACACCCCTCCATCTGAACCTTGGTTTGCAGAAACCCACATGCTGTTTTTCTTTACATGTTCCACTGGGGTCTGCGTAAAGTCCCAAAGCGTTCTTGAGGAATGATGTTGGTGGTGGCATTTTGCTTGGCTGTATGCCACCTTCCTTGTGAGGAAGATCCCCAAGGAATATATTCATCTTTTCATTTCAGGCTGCTTTGAAACATCAGCTCAGGCAACCTGAAAAGTGTTTGCATGTCAAATGAATGTTGGAAGTATAAAAATAAAGAAGGGAAATTTTTATCATCTATGGTGGCCATGTGATAAAGCAAAAAAATAAAAATTGGAGTATGATTCATATTTTAATACAGAAAATTCTGAAAATGGAGATAAAAATGAAATCAAACTTTTGGGTCTAATGGAAAAAGAACTGGAGAAAAAAATTGGAATTACTATATATGTTGACAGCAGCAAGACTATTGTATGTGCAAAAATGAAAGGAGACCTTGATTCCTACCATGGACGAATGGTTGCAGAAGTTGATGGAGTTGGCAGAAATGGCAAAACTGACCACTTTGATGAAAGAAAAAGCCCAAGTACTTTTATTTCCACGTGGAAACCACTTCTGAACTTTGTGCTTGATGTGGAAAAGAATGAAATTCTGACTTTGGGTTTTACAGATTATACTGATAGATCTTTACAGAGATGACTTGTTCATATTATTATGGAAAAGCAACAAGCTGTGATTTGATGCTAATGCCTTCTTCTCAGACAACAGAAAGAGTCAGAAATCAATGCTTCTGTTAGGGATAACATTGTTCACCCTAACTGGTTTAGGTGAAATAATAACTATGAATCATAGTTAGTGTATGTTAGAGTGTATACAGCTTTAACTGTGAAATAGCAATTAAAGGAGTGGTTAAGAAAACAATATAAAAGTAGCAAGACTACGGCTTGCTCTCTCTCTCTGGCTTTGATGATCCCTGATTACTGCTTGGAATCAAGACTGCATTGCTCGAACGGGAAAGACAACAAAGGACTGATTTGTAAGTGAACTGACATAGGATATTCTACATGGACTTTGCTAACTGAATACCCCTGAATGGACTGACTACATGGTAAATGAATATTGGACTGTTATTTGACTATGCTATTAACTTATAATGGAATAAAATATATTCTTGATAGCACAAGCGTATCTGTTATTTTTACTGTATGTTAATAAACATACAAGCTTAGCTCACTCATTTATCTGTGTGCCTATCTGACTAACGCTGCACATTCTGTTTAGCTTGTCTACCTAACCCTGGTTGGGGAACCCAGGCTTAACACTGGTTATGGGCCCAGAGGCTGCAAAGTCAGTTTAACTAGGTTAAACAGATTTATGTAAAAAGTGAGAGTTTGTGTTGTTATACATTACAGTAAACAGACAGCTGTGTTTTATTAATTATATTTTTATATCCATATAAGAAAAAACATGGCACAAGTCAATTTACAAAGTTTGTCCCTTATATCCAAGCTGGATGGAACAAACTATGTATCATGGTCTACAAAATGTAGTCTACTTCTACGAGGAGAAGGTCTGTGGAACATAATTGAAAATCCACCAAACGTAGAAGAATGGGATCCAGAGGATGAGGAAGACAGACTAAAGATAGAAGAATTTAAGCATAAAAATCAACAAGCTATTTGCATAATTGCGTTAACCTTAACTGATCAACAGCTTGTTTATATCCACGGAGAGAAAACGGCTTTTGGCTGTTGGCAGAAGCTGAAGAGGATTTATGTCCGAGATAAGGTTGGTTCACACATAAATCTAACACGGAAGCTTTTCAGGACGCATCTCCAAACAAATGGTGATATGCAGAGTCATTTAAAAACTATGCAAAGCATTTTTCAAGAATTAAATGAAAAAGAGATTATATTCCCTGAA
>BLBF01000097.1:2813005-2826727 GCA_015471245.1 Laticauda colubrina
AATTTAACTTTAACTGATATAACTGGCAGATTGATTGAAGAGGCCAGAAGAAGGCATGAAAGAGATGAATTAAGGAGGGAGCAACCTCAAAAAGAAGATAATAAACCTCCTACTGCATACGCAATTAAAAAGTGCTTTAATTGTGGAGGAAGAGGACATTTGGCAAGATTTTGTAAAAAGGCAAAGCGCCAGAACGCTGGCCAGAATACTAGAAAACATCAAAAGATAAATAAAAATTTAGAGTTAGCCATGTATACTAACGGAGCTGTAAAAAATAATTTATGGGTGGTTGACAGTGGGGCATCCCATTGTATAACAAATGATAACAAAAATTTTATTAAAATGTCCCAGAGTAAACAGCAGATATCGTTAGCCAATGGCTGGAAACTGAAAGCTAAAGGTGAAGGTATAGCATATTGTTCTTTTATGAAAGAGAATGTAAAAATGTTATATGTACCACAACTTAAGTTTAATTTAATTTCAGTTAGAATTATGGTTAAACTAGGATATGTAGTTACATTTAGGGGAGATAACTGCATACTTGAAAAAGAAGATAAGAGAATTACTGCATCTTTAAGAGGTGGATTATATGTGTTAAACGATGATGGTTTAAAGGTGGCTAACACAATTTATGAAAATAAGAAACCTCATGACGAATGTATTCACTTGTTACATCGAAGGCTAGGGCATTTAAATTTTAAAATGCTTAAGAAAACTGTTGAATTGTCTAAGGGAATAAGTTTGAAATCTTGTAATAAGTATTTGCAATGTAATGCCTGTAATCAAAATAAGAGCAGGGTCATACCGGCTAATAGAGTTGATGGATTTACTACTAAAGAGCCTTTAGAAGTAGTATTTGCTGATTTAATAGGTCCAAAAAAACCAAGTGTAGGAGGAGCTCGTCATATACTAAGTATAATGGACCACTATTCTAGATATGGGTTTTGCTATTTAATGAAGAGCAAAACTGAAACATATCAAAATCTATTTAATTGGCTAAAATTCGCTGAAAGAAAAACTAAAAAGAAATTAGTAACTCTCATCACAGATAATGGTACAGAATTTACAAATAATAAATTTAAAAACAGACTTAGAATATTAGGTATTCAACATAAAATGTCTGCACCATATAGGCCACAACATAATGCCTTTATAGAGAGAAGAGGCCAAACATTACAATCAATGGCACGAACTATGATGTCTGATTCAGGATTACCTGACAATTTATGGGGAGAAGCAATAATGTGTGGTAATCATATATTAAATAATGTTGTTAATTCAACAACAGGTGAATTACCATTCACACTGTGGCATGGTACAAAACCTGATTTAAGTTACATGCACACATTTGGAGCACCAGCATGGGTGCATATCCCTACACAACTTAGATACAAAGGACAGCATAGAGCTAAAAGATTGATTTTTGTAGGTTATACATCTAATCATAGATCTTATAGATTCTGGGAACCAGGAACATCTAGAGTTTACACCAGTGCTAGTGCAAAATTCCTAGAACATGTAGGATGGAATAGATTAGAGCAAGATTTAAATAATGAAGTATTTATTGAACCCTACAAAAGGCAGAAAGATGAGATTAGCTATAAGAAGAGTCCAATTAAAGAAGAAGTCCACGAAGAGCAAATAGGACCAGAACAAGAGGAAATAGTTGATCAGGAAGAGTTACATAATCAAGAACAATTAATAGAAGAAAGTCCACCTGTAAGTCCTATAATACCTAGACGTACTACACGTGTAACTAGACCACCTGATAGGTATCAAGCAAGTATAGTTTGCCAAGTAACTAAAGTTCCAACTAGTGTAGAAGAACTTAGGATGTATCCTGCTAAGGATCAGGAGAATTGGCAAAAGGCAATGGAAAAAGAACTAAATTCATTAAAGGTAATGAAAGTGTATGAAGATGCCAAATTACCTCCAGGAGAAAAATCCATTGGGTGCAAATGGATATTTAAAGTAAAAACTGGAAATGATGGGACTGTTACCCATAAAGCTAGGTTAGTAGCTCAAGGATTTAATCAAACTGCATCTGATTACGATGAAGTTTTTGCACCAAGCCTTAAAGCTACATCTCTAAGAACAGCATTAGTGTGGGCAGCTAGGAAAAACTATGTCATTAACCATTTAGATGTAGAAACTGCTTATCTACATGCACCATTGCAGCACACTATATATTTAAGAAAGCCAATTGCTATAAAAGAAAATAAAGTAAATAATAATGATTGTTGGAAACTCAAAAAGAGTCTTTACGGGTTGAAACAATCTGGGTTTGAGTGGAACCAATATATTGTGAAAGAGTTAAACAATATAGGTTTTAAATCTGGTTTAGCAGATCCGTGTGTGTTTAAAAGAGAAAATAATGGAACGGTGTCATTATTATTATTATTTACTGATGATATTGCTTTAATAACTAAGACTAATAATGAAGCTAATGAGATTATATCATTATTAGCCAAAAAGATAAAAATATAGCATTTAGGTCAAATTAAAAGGTATCTAGGATTGACAATAAATAAAACAAATAATGGTTTTAAGATATCTCAAGAAGATAAAATTTGCCAATTAATTAAAACTTATAAGTTGGAACTTTGTAAACCGGCAAAGACTCCAATGAGTCAGGAAGTTTGCCAAACTAATGATCAAAGTCCCAAATTTGATAAGTCCATATATCAATCTTTGATTGGTAGCTTATCATATATAAGCATTTGGTCAAGGCCAGATATTGCTTATAGTGTAAATCAGCTGGCACGTTTTAATTCAGATCCAAAACAATGCCATTGGCAATCCTTAAAAAGAATATTGAGATATCTTAAGGGAACAATAAACCATGCATTATATATAGAACCAAAGGGTGATTTGAGTCTTAGTGCTTATGCAGATGCAAGTTTTGCAACTGATATAAACACTAGAAAATCAACATCTGGGATGGCTATATTATTTGGTAAGACACTAATAGGGTGGAGGTCAATCAGACAACAGCATATTAGTTTATCCACGATGGAAGCAGAATTTTCATGTCTATCATTATTATGCACTGACTTAATTTTCTACAAACAGTTATTGTTGGACATGGGTATAACTGTAAAAGATTCCATTATGGTGTATGAGGATAACCAAGCAGCTATAAAGTTAGCTACTAGTATTGCTGTAAAAACTAGATCAAAACATACTGACCTAAGATATTTGAATGTAAGAGAATCAGTGAAAAATGGACTAATAAAATTGGAATACTGCATGTCAGAAGAAAACATTGCAGACCAATTTACAAAAGCTCAAGGAGCAACTAAGTTTAAAGAAAGTTGCGAAAAATATTTTCTAAAGATGTAAATGATTCATAGTTATTATGTAACCTAAAAGGGGAGAATGTTAGGGATAACATTGTTCACCCTAACTGGTTTAGGTGAAATAATAACTGTGAATCATAGTTAGTGTATGTTAGAGTGTATACAGCTTTAACTGTGAAATAGCAATTGTGGGAGTGGTTATGAAAACCATTTAAAAGTAGCAAGGCTACAGCTTGCTCTCTCTCTCTGGCTTTGATGATCCCTGATTACTGCTTGGAATCAAGACTGTATTGCTCGAACGGGAGAGACAACAAAGGACTGATTTTTATGTGAACTGACATAGGATATTCTACATGGACTTTGCTAACTGAATACCCCTGAATGGACTGACTACATGGTAAATGAATATTGGACTGTTATTTGACTACGCCATAAACTTATACTGGAATAAACTATATTCTTGATAGCACAAGCGTATCTGTTATTTTTACTGTATGTTAATAAACATACAAGCTCAGCTCACTCATTTATCTGTGTGCCTATCTGACTAACGCTGCACATTCTGTTTAGCTTGTCTACCTAACCCTGGTTGGGGAACCCAGGCTTAACAGCTTCTTTTTCTTTAATTTTCCCTACTTTCCTCACTTTTCTTTCCCCTTTCTCCTCTCCCCTCTCCCCTCATTGCTCTTTTATTTGCTTTTGCATTTTATAATACTTTATAACTTAATAAAATGTTTTTTAAAAAAGAAAAGGGTTTGACACGGAGGCAGAACAAGCAGGGGAAAAGAGCCTTGTTCATACATACGGTTTGATTTGTGGCTTCTGAATCCATGCCTGGTTTCGATATGGTGAGGTCAAATGTGTATTCCACGTCTGCTTCTAGCATGGCCCGTGGGATGGTGACCAGTCCTCCTGTGGCACTGAAATTGAGGCCATGCGCACCAGGTGAATTCTAGTTCGTGTGAGGATAAAGAAGGAGAAACTCTCAAAGCCCGGAGAGTTAGTTGCGTTCCAGCTACCCAGATCCAAGGTAAGCTTTAACCTCGACCCAACAAGCCTCTCCATTATTGTATTTTCTCACAAAAGAAAATACAAACTTATCACACTATAACTATTTCTAATATTTCTGCGGGTGCAGCTGAGTAGATGAAGCTTCCAAGATAAGGCTTGTCTTCATTGCAGTATTTGAGATGAGCACGGTAAGTGTAATAAACAATTCTGTCATACATGCCTTTGATTCTGAGTTCCAAATGTTGGGAAGATGAAAAGGACAGAAAGACTAGTCTACATCTTTAAATCAAGGACAAATTAGAGATTCTCTAGGCTCCCTTCTGCCCCGAAGAAGGAAACCCAAGTCCCAAATGAAAATATATTGGTTATAAGCAACCATCTGGGTTATACCTGGTTGGGGAAAACAAATTTGAATTAAAATGTTTTCATAAAATAGAATAGACCAGAGGAGTCCAGAGGAGACTCACCAAAATGGTAACTAGCTTGGAATGAGAAGCATTGGGTGTGTTAGGGCTAAAGATGGGAAAATTCAACAGTTGTTTTCGAACATCTGGAAGGAGTCATGTTCAGAGGTGTTCCAGAAGACAGCAAGATATGAAAAAAGAGGTTTATATGAAAAGGAAGTTGAACTGGGCTGGGCACTGGGAAAATGTCCTGGATTCCTAGAACTAGGAGCTGTTCACCAGTGGGACAGGAAACAGTAGACTGAATTTCTCAGAAAGTGTTTCATGAGGGGAGATGGCCAATTGTGAGGGTATCTGCAGGAGTTGGGTTCCATGATCTCAAGGCTATCTTCCAATGTTTACATTCTGTGGTTCTACAATTTAACATGATGTTTTAACTTTTAACTCAGCCAGAAAAATGGAGGCAGATGAAGTGGCTGATCTAAATCAAGTCACTCCTAATCAAGAGTGCCAATCTAGCTCAAAAGTCACTTGAATTAATTCACAATCAATTACTCTCATCCAGGTTTGCATCTTTCTGTAGTCCTCTGTTCTGAAAGCTCCTCATTTCTTGCTCTCTTAAAAAAAAACCCACTCCTTTCTTAACCCTCCCCATCTGCACAATTAAACAATTTTCTTCCGTTTGCTTTTGTCTTGGATTTTGTGATTCTGCTCTGCTGTGAATGACCCCAGTTGCTTACAACCAGACAGCAAAATCACAGAAATAAAGCTCTCACAACTGAATAGAAGAGGAAGCTGGGTAAATTAAAGTGCTTGTGCTTTCTCAGTCTTAAGAAAAGCCTCCTTATGGGAAGCCAAGTGGAAACTTTTCTATGTAGGAAATGAACAGGGCATTTACAGAGTAGCTCAGATTGTCTAGTAAGGCATTGATGCAGATGTGAGATTGCTCACTGGGATAACAGTTATATCTTTCAATGAGAATCCTGGTATTTAAATATGAAGAAATAAACAAGTACATTACAATTCCAAAATATCCAATGTATTAAGAGAGGAAAAAGGGGCTAAAAGTTTTAAATTACTAGTAGGTGGAATCCAGCTGAAAATCAGCAAAAACACCTCAACAGAAAGAGCGTTTTGTCTGTGAAACCAAATACAGAGGCGTGGAGAGGCTGGGTTTCCTGTGCTGGGCAGGGAGTAAGCAGCAAAGACCATTGGTAACACTTGTGTTGCTTGGCATTCTCGGGTCAGCCACTGGCAAGCTTAAGGTGCCATGTGCTTCACAATCTGTGGCCAAGGTCACAGCAGAAAAGTGAGGGATGACAGGGTAGCCAATCCCATACCCTAAAATTTCATAGTGATTGATGGCAAAAACCAGATCCTGCATTTAACTGGTGGAGAAATGTATTTATCTATTCGTGTTTCATAAATTGATCTGCTGCCACCTTACCAAGAAGCCACTCTAGATGACTTAAAGGTAACGGTTCCCCTCGCACACCCGTGCTAGTCATTTCCAGCTCTAGGGGGAGGGGCTCATCTCCGTTACAAAGCCAAAGAAGAGCTAGCGCTGTCCGGAGACGTCTCCGTGGTCATGTGGCCTGCAGGACTAAACGTCGAAGGCACACAAAACGCTGTTACCTTCCCACCAAAGGAGTCCTATTTTTCTACTTGCATTTTTACATGCCTTCAAACTGCTAGGTTGGCAGAAGCTAGTAATGGGAGCTCACTCCGTTATGCGGCACTATGCTTTCGCACCTCCGAACTGCCGACTTTTCTGATCGAGAAGCTCAGTGTCTTATCCACTCAGCCACCGCATCCCCTAGGTGACTTACAACCAAGTAAAAATAGGGAGTCCCTAACCAGAGAGAAGAGTTTCTCAACTAATCTAGAGCTTAGTTCAGTGGGCAACATCCAGGTTCACTTACTTTGGAAGACGATACGCAAGTCCAGTGATAATATAATGGTGTCTGTTCCCAGTCTTCCCAGTTAGGGTCATAGGATTTCTCGCCATCCAAAATCAAGTCCCTGGTGCTGGACCACACACGGTATGATCCTCCATCAATGATGGGCACCAGTTTATTGGGCAAAACTGTCACATTGGCAAAAATGCTTTTGGACAGAGGAGTATCACCAAAAGAGACCAAGAATTTGAAGCAGTAGTTGCCGAGATCCAGGCTAAGCTTGGGGATGACCAACTGGGGCCGGTTCACGTTCACACTGGCCAACAGGACTTTGGCAAAAGCCTCCAGGTGTAGGCAGCTTGGGGTTTTGTAGATCTCCCAGAGATAAGCAGTCTGGTACCTGGTGCATCCTCGCAAGTCAATCTGGGCCTCCAGATAATTCTTCTGGGATCTTTTCATATACACCTGAGCAGGTAAAGCAAGCTCTGCTTCTGGTTCCTCGCACTCCAGGATTCGGACCGTGATGGTTCGTTGGGCAATGGAGAAGCTGATGAGGTTGGTGGCATTCACCTCCACTCCATAATCACCAGGCCTCAGATACACATGGCTGATGGATGGCACGCTCGTTTGTACCGATGGAGAGCCATCTCCAAAATGCCACCAGAACAGGACTTCTCTGGCACTGGGCAGCACAGAGGCTTTGAACAAAGTTGTGCGGTTGACAAAGGAATCAATGGGCTGGATGGACAGCTGGAGGATGAAATCTTGGACTTGGATCACCACAGTTACATTCAGGCTGCTCAGACTGTTGAAAGCACACAGGTGGATATCCAACTGCCCCGCTGCTTCTGGGGTGTAAGAGACACTTTGGCCCTCTAAGTGAACCTGGGAACGTTGCTGCTCTTTTACTAAGGTGAAGTGCCAGACGTAAAACACCTGTGAGCCACTCTCAATCCGAGCCGTGAACTGTTTCTCTACCGCAGCAGGCATTCCTCGTTCACAGCAATTGGTGATTTGGAGGCCACGCACGGCCTCCAGCACCACGATAAGATGCTCGGCGTAAGCCACACTTACTTGATTCTCTGCAGTTACTCTCACTAAGTACTCTCCAACCTGGCTGAACTTGTAGGTGAAGTTGGAAGCACTGAGGATCTCGGAATGGTTATGCCCAATGGTGACCCAATAGCTCACAGAGGAACCAGAAGATATTTCAACCTCAAAAGAGACCAGTTCCCCTGGCTGCAGGACATCCTCGCTTACGCTGAGCTTCAGGCCCTGGATTGCATCTTGCACTGTCAGATTGAGGCAAGCTACATCCCAGCTGACGTTGTTCGAAGCATTCAAGCTGACTGGGAAAATTCCTGCCACAGGAAAATTGAGAGCCACCCTTTGGCCTGAGATGGATTTGTCCTGCATCTTCCATGTCCAGAGTACGTCAGATCCCCTTTCAAGCTCTCCAGCAAAGTTCACCACAGTGCCCGATTCTACAGAACTGCTGTTTGGCCTTATGATCCTAATCTCTGGGCCCACTATTGGTTCCTGTATGCATACCACAAGGGATGCATTGGCAGAACCAAACTTGTTTCCTGCAGCCACGGCAACAATTTGGGCACCTGGACTCGGGAAAGAATGTGAGATGGTACTGGAAGCTGTGCAGAGAGAAAGGCTACCTTCGAAGTGCCAAGTATATAGCAGCCCACTTCCGGCAGCCGCACCGGCGCTTATGTTCACAGATGCGTTGACTGCAGCAGGATTGGGGGTGGCAGTGGGCTTTAAGGCGCCCACCTCCTCAATGAACTCCACCGTCTTGTTGATGGCTGAACTTCCCAGCATGTTGGTGGCTTTCAGATGGACATCAAAGGGCCCTGCTTCCAGAATGACTAAGGAGAAAACTTTCCCGGTAAACATCTGCACAGGGAGACTTTCCTTCAGCACAGTCCAGCTGTAAGAGATGTTTGTTCCGTCTTTCACGGTTGCTTGCAGCTGCAGCGTCTTATTGGTGGGGAAGTAGAGGTTGTCCAGGAAGTCCCCTCCGGTGATCTGCAGCCCTTCTATCTGCTCCAAGACATAGATGAAGATGTTGCTTTGCAGGCCCCCGATCTCATTCTCTGCCGTCACAATCACATTGAACGTCCCAACAGAGCGAAAAGTGTAGGAAATGGTGGAAAGACCCGGGATGGGAGTGCACCTGTCACACAAGATCCAAGAGTACCGGATGGCAGTGCCCGCCAGGAGGCTGGCCATGAAACTCACAGAACCGTTCAGAGGCACTACCGTCCTGCTGGCATTGATGCTCAGGCCCTGCAGGCGCCTCTTCACTGTCACATTCATCTTGGCCTCGTGGAAGCTGACATCATTCCAGCACGTCAAACTGATGGTATGGGTACCACTCTTGTTGTAAGAATGGGTAATGAATTTTCCCAACTGGGAAGTCCCATCCCCAAAGTACCACAAATAACTAACTTTGGTCCCAGTGACATTGGCCCAGAAGAGATAAACCTGGTTCAGCTCCAAAACCTTTGAGCCGTTTGACTCAATCTTGGCCACCCCAACCGGCTCCTGAACTTCAACTAATGTGGAGACATTGTTGAAAGAGACATTGTTGCAGACGGTCACCATGACCATATAGTCGCCTGGATTTCTGTAGGTATAGCTCACTTCGGTTCCACCAAACCTGGTGGAGTCGTTCGTTCCAAAGTCCCAAAGATAACGGTAGCGGTAAGGGGGCAAGGCCGTGACTTGAAATTTGGTCTCGTTGCCGAGCCACACCAGTTCTGGCCTTACTGAAAGCGTCACGTTGGTGATCTCTGGTTCCACGCAAATCTCCGTATAATATTGTGCTTTGTTGACCTTGCTGGAAAGGACCAAAGACAGGCGAAAGATCCCACTGAAGGTGAAGTTGTGCATCACAGTTGGATCACCATACACGGTGATGTTGGATGAGCCGTCGCCAAATGTCCAGTCAAAAAAGTAGTTCTGGGGATTACCTGACACGTGAGCCGTGAGCTGTACTTCAGGGTCTTCTCGGATACAGGAGGAAGGCTCAATCTTGAGTACCATCAGCACAAATATCTGGACAGGCACAGCTTGGGAAAGAGAATTGACTGGATTCACCGCGGTTACATTTACTGTGTAATTCATATCCTTTAAATAAGTATGCTTTACGGATGCCACAGGAGTCTCCACAATCGTCCCATCGCCCATGTCAAATATCCAGGTGATATTATCTCCTGTTTCCACAGAAGCACTGATTTCAATCGGTGTGAGAAGCTCTATGGTTTCATTCAAGGACACCCACAACCCACTGATCTCTTCAAAGACGTGGTAATGCTGACATGTCTCCACAGTGCTGATGGTGTTGTTTGCTTGCACCCAGACCTTGTACGTCCCTCTGGAACTGTAGGTGTGGACTACAGCGGCCTGGCTTTCCACAAATTCCTCTGAACCATCCCCAAAATTCCAGGTGTAAGAGGCTCCGAAGCCAGAGGGCATCGCTTGTGCTTCAAAGGTGACAGGATGGCCCACAACCAAAACATCTGAGGCTACTCGCATGGCCACTTCAGTTAGGTGAGCATAGATGTGGACAGGGTTTGAATAGGTCAGGTTCTCAAATTCATTGGAGACTACAACAGTCAGGCTGTATTCACCTGCAGGGGAAAATCAGAGAAAAAAAAGAATCAGAACTGCTCATTTTTCCAATGGATCAGAAATCCAGGTCAGGATTAAAAACTGACACTGCTGAACTCACACAGTCTACCATGCTCAAGCAGAAAAACCAGGTTGTGGCTTCATGGGATGGCTGTGACCTCAGTACAAACTTCCCAATCTCACTTCAGTCACTCAGTCTACAGCAGAGTGTGCAACCTTGGCAACTAAAACTTGCAGACTTCAACTCCCATAATTCTCCAACCAGCATGGCTGACTAGGGAATTCTGGGAGTTGATCCACAGGTCTTAAGACTGCCAAGGTTGTACACACACATACACACACACATACAAAACACACACACACTCACATACACACACACGGTCTATAGCCGTGATGGCGAACCTATGGCATATGTGCCGGAAGTGGCACGCAGAGCCATTTCTGTCGGCACACAAGCAGTCGCCTGGAACAGATGCATTGCAGATGTGCACGCACCTCCCGACAACCAGCTGATTGTCGGGTATCTGCCATACATACATGGCGGTTGCATGTGCACGTGTAGGGGCGAAGGGGTTGTGCGCGTATTGCATTATGGGTGCAGGAACGCATACGTGACGATGAAAAGGTTAGCCATCACTGGTCTACAGCTTGCCAGGCAAACCTGACTGATGTATTTGTCCTCCTTTGAAGCATGCCAGAAGTGCCACAACCTCGCTGAGCAGGAAGCAAGGACTTGATGCTGCGGTCTTTCCTTTTGCCCCCAGGATGCATTGCAAAGGAAAAGGCCTTTGTTACACTGGATGCAGTAGCCTGAAACACAGTTTAGCCCTTTGTGCTGATAAGAAGGAGGAGGGCCTCCTGATTTGTACGAAATCCATTTTATTCCCCCAACTCCAGATGTTCTTACCTGGAATAGGATTTGATTTGATTCTTTGCCTCAGGAAAGGCGAATTGAGATGGCCAATAATTCCCTCACGACCCACTGCAGCCAGTAATGCACTACTTGACACAGCCAACACCATGGGACCATTCAACGTGGGATCATTCAAGAGAAGGACAAGTGAACTGCACCCAGCCTTCTAACTTGAGAAGGGTCAAACCTAAAGCAAGACAAGGCCTGCTTCAATTCACTTGTCCCTTTCTTGATTATCACACTGTCAACTCTGAAGTGAACCTAGATAGGGCCATTTTGGAGGCTTCAGGGTTGCCCCAGTGTGAAGATGGGAGAGGGAGAGGGGGCACAGTTAGATGGGGGTTTGTAGTCAAAACCAAATAGTTTCCTGTGGGACCAAGGACATTCCAACAGGTGGATGGCAAGAGGAGGAGTCCGGTTACCATGCAACCAGCAAGCTTCTTCATTGGACAATGTGACTGATTGTTTGGAGAAAGGGGGAACTTTCACTTTTTAATCAGGCGAAAACTTTCAGAGTCAGTTTTCACCTCTTTCTGCCAATATGATATCTTCTATATATATAAAAGCGAAAGACCACTCGCGCATCATCACAAAATCTCCAGAACCATGAAGCCTACAAACTTGAAAGTTGTCCCGTATGTTCCTCTTGGCTTCTAGGGGCTCACTAAGAAAGGATTTTTCAAAATGACCATCAGAGCATTAACATTTCCTACATTATTATTACTAACATGCTCTGATAGCTAAGGAGTTCTACTCCCCCTCTCCACCTGGAAAGAAATCTCTTCCAAAGGCAAAACACAAGCAGAGCAGAGGAGGTTCCATTTCAGTTTGTTTTACTTTCACAGCAGCAAAACCAGTTTTAATACAGAACAGCTGAGCTAAGCCACACCCAGGCTCCTTGCTGTCTCCTTCTTGCTCACATAGCAAATACTCTTTCAGTTTCCAAACAGCCCTCAACTCTCCCACACACTGACAGGACGCTAGCCAGATGAATACCGATGGATGCTGGTAGGCAGAGGCAAAAATTTTTTTACCTTATTTTCTTCCCCCAAACTAAGCCTGACCACATAGTTTTGTAGCGAAGCACGGGTATCCAGCTTGTTGGATTGTTATGGATTCTAAGAAAGGGTTTAGGTAGAAACAAGTAATCAAGGTATTATACAAGTCTATTTCTACACTTGACATCCCTAATCTAGTCTCCAATAAAATTGTTCTTTGAATAGCTTGCCTGCCTTGAACTTTCTTTCTTTCCCGCAACTGAAGTTTCCCTAAAGTTTCGGCAGGAGACAATCCCAATCCCAAGGTTGAGCTACGAAGTCCTTTTGACACCTTACCAAGTAACTCATATCAATTCTGAAACTGAACATTTCCCTCGTTAAATTTTGCAGGGAGAAGAGTAAACAGGAATCAGGAATTTTCAGGGAGATCAAAAATATCAAGATAGTGGTTGGAACTGCACCTATCTGCCACCGATGGCCCTGAACAGGATTCATCTATTCATTCATCAGTAAGAAATCCGACAGCTACAAATGGACCCCAGCTAATTATCTAACACAAGGAATTCCATTTTATTTCCATGTTAAAATGCAGAATGCAGGTCAAGATCAAGACAGAGGGTTGCATTCAAGAACCCATTTTGCAAGCAATCCTCAACTTAATGGCTGTAATTGAGCCCCAAAGTGAGCCTTGGCAGGATGGAGAGAACAGAATTTCGATAAATAAATAAAAATTATAGTTGTCAGTTATGCTGGTCGTTAAGTGAATCACTGAGGTCATTAAATAACATGGGGGTTATTAAGTGACTCCATTGTCCACAGTAACTGTTGTTTTGCCAGAAACCAGAAATAAACACCAGTTTCTGGCAAAAAAAAAAAAAACGCAACATAAAATGCGGTAATGACCAGGGGGTGTTGCAAGCATCCCTAACTTATGAGTTAGTTGCCAAGGGCCCAAAATACAGTTTTGGGGGGGGAGAAACCTGTCAGAACTTTGAATCTGGGTTGTAAAAGTCCTTCGGCTCTGTCTTCAAATGGTCACTAAATGAGGACTCTGTGTATTCTAAATTAAATCACCACCCCGATTTGCTTATAAAGTAAGCCAAATCCCTCCAAAACGTAGGTGTATGAGCTAAATTTCTATACTTTCATTAATTGTCCTTGCTTGCAATTGAGGCTTTCTCTGCCCATCTTTGGTTTCACTTCACTTTCCTCCTCTGTTTGCTGTTGAGAGAACCAAGGAAACCAAGAGAGCTGTGGGGTCACCCTTTTCCCTCTCCCCCAGACACACAGCAGCATCTGATGTGCAAATAAATACTCAGCAATATACAAGCACACAAACAGATGAATAAACAATAATGAAATTATGTGCAGGTTGCAAACCACAATGAGCAATGCACGATGCTGGCTGGCTTGTAAGGCAGCAAAGGTTATTTTGCATACCAAGGATGTCAAACCATCTTCTCAATGCTAGTTTCTTTTCCTGTCCCGGTTTAGACAAGCTGCCTGGGGAATTTGGGGAGTTGAAGTCCACATGTGTTAAACTTGCCAAGG
>BLBF01000097.1:2826737-2862432 GCA_015471245.1 Laticauda colubrina
GGAAAGGAGAGGAAGCAAAAAGGAGAAAAAGAAACATTAGCCAATTGAAGCAATGATAAGAGGCTCAGGATTCAGAGACGTGGCCTTAGAACTGCCTGTGAAAGCCTTTGGTTCTGCCTCAGTTTTAGTTTTAAATGGGACATATCTATTATGTTAATAAATCGGGGGTAATCCTGTTAGAATAATGGTCTCCAACTTTTCCAGGTTTATAGACCAGTGTGCAGGGCTGGAGTTCAAAAATTGCAGCAACGGGTTCTCTGCCCAGTTGCTGGGTGGGTGTGGCCTCATCGGCCTCCTGCACCATGGTGGGGGGGGGTGTTTTTTGCCCTCCCCAGACTCTGGAGGCTTTTCTCGAGCCTCCGGGAGGGCAAAAATGGTCTCCCCAGCCTCCAGAGGCTCTTTGGAAGCTGGAAAGAGGCCCATTTCTGGCTTTCCTGACTTCCAGGAGGCCCATTTTTCATCCTCCTTGAGCCTCCATGCACGCCCTGCACTTCCTGCATCCAAAACGGGCTGCGTGGAGACTCCTGGGAGGGGAAGGGACGAGTGGGGGGGGCAGCCAGGAGTGGGATTTGGAGGTTCTCCGAACTGCACAGAATCTTAGGTAGGGGCTCTCCTGAATCTCCGTGATTTCAAATATCCAAAGATTTTCTCACCTGGGTCTTGGTAGATATGGGATAGATTGTGCCCGATTTGCACCTGGTGGATCTTGGGATCTGGCTTCAGGAAGGATTCATTATAGGGTGGATGAAACTCCAAAATGGCTTGGTCACCATCACCAAAGTCCCACCTGGGGAGTCAGAAAATGAGACGGTCAGTAGAAGAGCAACGAGTCAGTTGTTAACTCTGAGTTCAGCGTACTTTTTTTTCGGCCAAAGTAGAAAAGACTGGAGCCCATCCTCAGGGAACGTCTCTCAACTGGAATGTGTATAAAAGGTGTATAAAAGATGTGCAAAAATAAAAGGCACAAAATGACTTTTCCCTTGCACCATTTTAAAAGGCTGCATCTCTCAAAGGTCTATGGAGATTCTCAGTCACCCAGATCGTGGCTGTTAGTAAACACATGACACAACATAGGAGACCAAACCTATCAGGACAAGATTCAGTGGTCCATTTGCATTTAAAAGACAAAGGCCGCTCTTTTGAAGGCAGCAAAGTCCACATTTTGGACAGAGCGGACTGCTGGTTTGAAAGAGGGGTCAAAGAGTCCATCTATGTCAAAATTTAACAGCCCTCCCTCAACAGAGGAGGAGGGATAAGACATCATCTATCTCCAATCTACAACACAGCCCTTTCAGCAGTTTCAAGAAAGCTCCTCACCCATTTGCACCACTCAGGTGACCCTGCGGACAGAGATAACCTCCAAGTGGCATCAATAACTCGCTAAAAGGATGCAAATGACCAGCTGTCTGCAAGGAATATAAATCCATTCCCCACCATCCTGTCAGAGCTGAAGAAGTTTCTTGGAAGTGAAGCAAAACGTCTTCAAAAGAAAAACCAGAAAGTCCAGTTGCCTCTTGAAAAAGCACTTTTGGGACATGTCTCCAAGGGCATTCCCACTGGTCTTTTTGGACCACTCATTGGCCTGAATGCTCTTAGTCTGCTGGAGAATCAGTGGAAAAAACTCACAGGAATTTGGCATCGACAGCCGAATCCACAGTCACGGTTGCCGACAGTTCCACGCTGCTGTTCTGAGGAACATGGGTCAAGATCTCTGAGACTTTCAGGTCCTTCATCCTGTTCATCTCCTCCACAGTGATGTTGTAACACACGGTGATGTTGCTGACGTTGTTTGAGGCTGTAAGCTGGAGAGAAAACAGACAAACTGCTTTGCTACTTCACCCCCCCCCCCATAATATAAAACTTGGGGCATTTGCTGTTTCACAATTTTCATTGTTCTTTTTCCCTCCAGGTCATGAGGGGGATTTATAGATCATGCTCGGCCTTTTACTTCTCTTTTTATTTCCACTTACAAAGTGGCTCTCCTTTCAATCCCTTCTCACACTCCAGAGTGGCATCTTGGTCAGAATTCTAAATCAGGGGAAATCATATGAAGATTTCCATTCTGCTGTGAAGATCCTTGGATAATCTGGAACAACTATTCTCCCTCATCTTAGCTATGGGAACTACTGGGGGTGTTCTTCCTAGAATCAGAATTCGTAAGCCTGGCAGTGAGAATGACAGCATATGAAGACCAGTGTCAAGCCATCATGGGCCAAAGTAACAATCAACATCCCATGGGTCTCTGAAATATCATGGAGAAAATCTTGATGAACAAAACAAAGAAGGGTACATAAACTCAAGACTGTTTAGGTGTAAAGTGGTAGAATTAATCTGAGGTAACCAAGACATTTAGCTCGTATCAGTTGCTCATTTTGGATTTGAGGTTTAACAAGGCAAAACAGTTTGTCTCAGCTTAATCAAAACTGCACACTTTTCCATTGTCTATTAGGTGCATTAATTAAATGTGCTTCTGTGGGCCAGGATTATAACCACCATTTAAAAAGGCACAATGAAGAAGTTTCTTCCTTCATCAACTCAGCGAGGTCAGACTGCCCCAGGAACTGCTGATACAGTTCTCCAAAGGAATTTTTGCATCTGTCGTTTGTACTTCTTTAACTGTAAAGGGACAGGTACAGATTCCATGGATAATTAGGACTGCAGAGAAGACAATTGTAACCAGCCTGCCTTCCATACAAGACCTGTAAACTGCGCAGGTCAGAAAGGGGGCTGAGAAAATATCTACAGACCCCTCACATCTTGGACATAAACTGTTTCAATTCTCCCCTTCAGGACAACATATAGGGCATTGTGTGCCAAAACAACTAGACACAAAGATAGCTTTCCCACCCACCCCCATGCCATCATTCTGTTGAACACCTAACTCTCAGTATATTTATCCACATTGTATAGCTGTAGTATAATTATCCTTCCGAGGTCGGTAAAATGAGGACCCAGATTGTTGGGGGCAATATGTTGACTCTGTAAACTGCTTAGAGAGGGCTGTAAAGCACTATGAAGTGGTATATAACTCTAAATGCTATTGCTATCCTTCTTATCTTCTTTACTACTCCCTCTTATTTGTGTTATTATGATGATGAAGATTACTCTGTTGCTTTGCATGTACACTGAGAGCTTCAGCACTAGAGACAAATTCCTTGTATGTGTAATCACACTTGGTGAAATAAAGTTTCCTATTTTTATTCCTATTTGTATTCCTATTCCATTACCCTTGGCAGGATAAAAAAAAAATGAAACAGCTATTGGGAACCCCAAGGGAAAAATCCTATCATGGAGAGGGATCCCTTGAGGACAACAATACATCCCAAACTGCAAATCAAGCTTTGTAAAAATCCTGTCTTGCCACTTGGAAGGACAAAAGGACAAATGCACAATTTACTGACACACAGTCAAGAGGCCACCTTAAATGGGAATCCGTAGTTTTTTGGCCAACAGTTCCCAAAAGAAGGGTCATTAGGAGGCCCAGACTTACCGAAAGCTTGTACACAGCCGGGGACTGGTAAAGGACGTGGAAGACGTCATTGTAGAAAGTAAAGGAGCTCTTGTCATCCAGTCTCCACCTGAAGGTGACATCTGACCCAGCGTCCATCACAGGGATGTAGCTCTGTAGTGGAGGAGCACAAGCAGCCATTTCAGAAGGAGTAACCATTGGCCATCCATGCTAATCTGCCAGGACTCCAACAAATCCACCCTCATTCAAATCAAAAGTCTCGAGCTGCATCTCAGAAAAAGTAAATTGGTTTATTAGAAATTGTTATGTTGGCACGTGGCTGGGTGCAGCCAATACTAAACCACATCATACATTTCCCCCTTGACCCTGGTCTTTCCCCCACCCCCTGGATGTGACTTCTCCAAAGGGACACATACATCTCCAAGAGTCGTCTATCATGCTCTCCAATAACCTTCTTATGCTCCGACAACTTTGGGCTGCTGAGGTGATTATCTAGGCATTTCAAGAATGCCTTGTTTTCCCCCACACCCTTTTTCTGGCAGCAAAAAAGATCAAAGGAGTATCTTTTTAGTTGACACAAACCATCGTTTCATCAATCCTGGCCAAGCTCACACTAAGCCTCTGAAGGGCTGGTGGCTGAGCCCTATCATCATCAGGTCTTTTTTTTTTTCCTGAGAAGGAACTAACAGACTTAACTGTGAGAGAGGCAGGTCTGGCATTCAGCCTCCTGCTGATGTCCAAGGCTGGGCTAGAGCTGTGACGGCTCAGTGATTAGAATGCAGTATTGCAGGCGAACTCCCTGCTGTGTGCCAGGAGTTCGAGCCTGACTGGCTCAAGGTTGACTCAGCCTTCCATCCTTCTGAGGTTGATAAAATGAGGACCCAGATTGTTGGGGGCAACAGGCTGACTCTGTAAACTGCTTAGAGAGGGCTGGGAAGCACTGAGAAGCAGTTATATGAGTGTTATTTTATTTATCTCTCTATCATCTATCTAGCACCCCTCTATCTATCTGCCCCCCTCTCTCAGCTTCATTCTCTCTCTCTCTCACCATGGTGGTTCAGTGGTTAGAATGCAGTATTGCAAGCTGACTTTGCTGACTGCCAGGAATTAGGTCCTGACCTTCTCAAGATTGACTCAGCTTCCATCCTTTTGAGGGTGGTAAAATGAGGACCCAGATTGTTGAGGGCAATATGCTGACTCTGTAAACCACTTAGAGAGGGCTGTAAAGCACTATGTATATAAGTCTAAATGACTCTGTAAACTATTCAGAGAGGGCTGTAAAATAGTGTGAAGCAGTATATAACTCTAAGAGCGAGTGCTATTATTATTGTTAAAGCCACCTTCCAGCAGAAAGGTGGAAATGGACTTTGCAGTAGTTGACCACTGTAGTCTTTTCAAGTTTCCCAGTGGAAAATATCAGGCCATTCTAGATGCAGACAAAGGAGTTACCCTTTGGGGACCAAATAAGGATTTCACATTAGCCTTCTCAAAAACTGAACTCTGATGTGACTGTCTACATTCTCAGATACTTGTGGTTCTCTGAAGCTGGTCTTAAATGGTTACCATCCAGGTACCATCATCAGCCTTAAGCTATGTGTTCTCTCATTATTGCGTGCCTTTTGCAAGTTGCTCTTTTATTTCAGACACAATTCTGTGGCCTGGCAAGTCCCAGGAAGGAAGGAAAGCTAAGAAACAAAAACATGTTGATATCTCACCTTGCACTCAATCCAAAACCCATGAAGTTTGAGCCATTAAAAGAAAAAATCTTGTTTGAAAAAGAGCATAAAGGCACAAAACAGACGCCCACTGTCCCTTGGGGCACACAGGCAGTTGGTGACTCACCACACGCTTGTTCTGAAGGACTCTCGTCTCTGGGTCCGGTGTCACACGGAGTCCTCGGATGGCATCCTCTGCCTTCACTCTGATGGTGATGTTTTGTGAACTCACGGCATTCTTGGCCCATAGCACAACAGTGCTCAGGTTGTGCCCAATGCCATCCAGCAGGACGACAGAGAACCAGGTGTCGTTGCTCTCTCTTGCACATTCAGCCACCCGTGGAGTGACTGCTGGAGGACAACTCCGTCCAAAAGGGAAGCTCTGGTTGCCTCCCAGCCTGCCGGAGGTCGCGTTGATCCCAGAAAGGATTTTCACCACCAGCCACGTGCTGTTGCTTTCCACATAGACCTTGCCACCTTTCTCCGGAGGGTAGATAACACGGAGGCCTGAGATGGCAGAAAAAGCCCAGAAGCTGCAGGAGAAGTTCCTTCTGAAGATGCCATTGTTGACCATGGCCTGCACCGCATAAAGGCCAGGGCGGTGGATGCTGGAGTGGTTTTTCGGCAGGAGCGGGACGGTCTCTTCAGCAGCCACCAGCACCCTGAGAGGGCACCTGGAATCGTTTCGCCAGGCTTGGGGAGTGGGGTGGGCAGGCCAGTCTGGGTCCCAACCCAAAGAGCTGATGGTGAAGTAGCCCATCAGAGTAAGCGGCTTTTGGTTGGGATGGCAAAGGAGCAAAGCGCCAGGCCCAGCATCATGCTGGACAATCACTGTATCGTTGGGTTTGACAAAGGTGTCCTTGCTTCTGAAGAGCAACTATGGAAGAGAAGCGCCAATGAATTGATTCTTCCCCACACAATGCACCCCAGCCCCCATTCACTAATTCTGCGCTAAGAGTTGGAGAAAAGTGGGGGGGGGGAATAGGGAATGAAGTGGCTTGGTTGCAACTGCCCCCACCCCACCCCAAGGCAGAAGCAGACACTGAGGCACAAGAGGTATAAATAGGCAGCTGAAAGATTTAAGAAATCTTTTTCTCGAAAAAAAAAGAAAGCAACTCCAGAGAGCCACTTCATCATACAGGAAGTCCTCAGTTATGGACCTCTTCAACAACTGTTTGAACTTAAGACAGTGCTGAAAAAAAAAATTATGGTCATTTACAACCAGTTATGACCTTAGGGTGCCGTGGTAGGGTAGTGGTTAGAATGCAATATTGCAGGTTAATTCTGCTGACTGCCAAGGATTCGGTCATCACCGGCTCAAGATCGATTCAGCCTTCCATCCTTCTGAGGTGGGTAAAATGAGGACCCAGATTGTTGGGGGCAAGAGGCTGACTCTGTAAACCGCCTCGAGTGGGACATGAAGCACTGTGTATATAAGTCTAAGTGCCAGTGCTAGTGCTATTGCAGCATCCCTCAGTAATGCGATCGCCAATTACAGTGGAAACATATGCATTGTCCTAGATTGACTGGAGAGAAAGGGATTGCAAAAGAGAAGCTGTTTGCTCTTCTACACATTGAAATCAATGTGATGATGCTGGCAGCCTGGAGCTGGGAGCCATGGGCACACCTTATGAACAGTTTATGGTACTCTTTGGAAATCTGTCTCTCTCTCTCCCTCCAATCTCTCTGCTCTGCAGGGGAGTGAGGGACTGGGTGGGCTGCAAGCATTTTCTTTAGGCAATCTCTCCTTTCCTCTTTTCTGAAATTGCATTGTTCTTGATATGTATAAGAGCAGGCAGCTTAAGCTCTTGAAATCCCTTCCTCTCTGCTCTCCCCCCACCCCCAAAGATATTGGAAAGGAAGAGATTTCAAGAGAGTATTCTGGGGCTCCCAGCCCCACCAATGATACAATCACATCAGCATTTCAAAAAGTGAAGAATGGTTAGGAGGCAAATTGAAGCTGAAAGTGTGAAACTGACTGGTGATTTACCACTTAACCATGGCTACACTTAGGGGCGGAGTTGATGGTCCCAGTTGTTGGGCTGTTAAGCAAGGACATTCTTCCTCTCCTATAACACCAAATGGTGTCACCCAATGAAACCGATTGAAGGTTCGGGCAGTTAAAACATATATTTAAACTCTGGAATCATCTTCATTTAACAACCCCATAATCCCATGCGGGGTGGAGTCTGGGCAACTGAATGGAGCTAGTGGATTGTTTTAATGGCCAGATGCCCTCCCTGTCACTAATGCAGCTGTTTTTTTCAGCAGACATATTCGCAGTGTGTCCAAAGAGAGAAATACCTGCCTCTACCTAGGATCAAACTCATAGCCTCCTGATTGTGAGGCAAGAGCTCCAACTCCAGGCCACCACTCCACTCCATTTAAACTCTGGAATCCAGTGACCAAAATGCAACTTTAGATTGGATAATTTCAGAAGTGGGTTTAGATGCCATCACGGATGTTTGGGTAAAGGTGGCCCCTAATTACGATGGCAATGCTGGAGGACAATATCAAAAGCATAATTCTATCCATATCAAGGACAGAAAAAGAGGTGGTTAGGGGCTGGAGTGTTGCATTCACATCCTACTCATAGGCTACTCCTTGGTTGCTGCTGAGTTGAAGTGGCTTTTGGTCTCAGGGCCTTTCCAATGCTCTCTTCTGTCCTTTGAAGACAAGATGACTAACTGAGCATAATATGCATCCTGAGTTTTATCCAGGCTATTTTTAGGAATTCTGAATAATCTTAACAACTAATCAGCAATGAAAAATTTCAGGAATGTAAAGCACATATCATGCTGTTTCTGAATAACCTCAGTCTTTGTCCCTGCATTGGACAATTCTACTGGCTTTTTATCTCAGTTCCAGATTGGCTTCATGTAGCTCAGTTATCTACAAAACAGACCTTGATCACACATCAATTCTGCCAAGAACTCTCCACTTACAAGGTACCGCATGGAGGGGCCCAGTGGCAACATAAAATGTGACGTCTTCAGCTCCAGGCTCCAGGATTTATTTTGGCAGGGGTGAGGAACACCAGCAGCTGCCTGAGTTGTTGAGTTGGCACATGGCTCTTGGTGGCAGCAACTCCGTGGTTGGCATGAGTTGGCCGAGTGGGACCACTGGAAGCCAACCGGACAGTCCATTGGTGTCCAGGTCTCATTCTCTTGGGAAACAAGGAAGAGGTCAGTCACATTCGTGACCTCGTTGCATCCTGAAGAAAAGGAAGAACAAACAACACACTGGTTTTTGTATGAGCTTTTTCCAGAGTGGAGGGAAAGACATGCTTAATCTCAGGGGTGGGATTCAAATTTTTAACAAGCGGTTCTGTGGGCGTGGCTGAGGTGGTGAGTGTGGCTTGGTGGTCATGTGACTGGGTGGGTGTGGCCAACTCAACATCACTCACATCGAGGCACGCATCTCCTTGCCTGGCCTCTGACGACTGTGGGGATGCTGCAACAGTAGTAAGTGTGAAAAATGGTCATAAGTCACTTTTTTCAGTGCCGTTGTCACTTTGAAGGGTCCCTCCACACAAGCAAAGGACCAGCAAAGGAAGGAAAAAAAACTCCAGAGAAGTTCCTGAGACAGGAAGTCTAGTCCTGCCAAGAATGTAATAAAGGTTAACGGAGAGGCAGTTTCTATAAGCAACACCAGAATGTTTCCTTCCTTCTTCCTCACAGGATTAGCCCAGTAATTTCTTCTAACAACCAGTTCTCTGAACTGCTTAGAATATTAACAACCGGTTCTAGTGAAGAGGTGCAAACTGGTAGAATCCCACCCCTGCTTAATCCTGGCCCCCAAAAACTCCGAGGAGAAAGTGTTACACTTATGTTTTACCAATGAAGAAATAAAGAGAGACTAGTATATATCTATTTCAAGCTATTTAGCTCTCATCAGCTAGCCAAACCCTTCTGGGATTCAAACCCAAGCTGCTGACATATTAGGTAGATGTATTAACCTCTAAGCCAGTGGTGGATAACCTTTTTGGTCTCCCGTGTCAATAATTGCGCACATGCTCGCTTGTGCATGCTCATGTGCCAGCACTCAGAAGGCAATGCATGCTGCCCCATCACCCCTCCTCACGCGCCACTCATCAGCGCATGCACTTAGTTCCGTCCTCATGCACCATGCATTTTTGCGCATGTGTGCACGACTCCCTTCTCGCACGCCATGCATCTGTGCATGCACATGCAATCCCCTTGCATGCAGTGCATCCCTGCATATCCCCTCCGTCCTCTGCACACGCGCACCAGATACCTAACAATCAACTGTTGAGTGGTGGTGCACACGTATGCACAGCAGAGCTCTTCCGGGCAACTTCTCGCATGCCGGTGGAAATGGCTCTGTGTGCCACTTCTGGCATGTGTGGCATAGGTTCGCCAATATGGCTCTAAGCCATGGGCTCTCCTTGATTTGTTGATTATACCAGGGGAGAGGTTAAGTGTTTTTTTCCGGTGATAGACTGGTCCCACCACAGAAAAACAATCTCTCTCCTGGTATAGCCAACAAAGTGAGGACAACCTATGGCTAGGGATTCATTGAACAACCGTGGCAAGAAAAGTTGTAAAAATGGGGCAAACCTCCCTTAAGAAATGTCTCACTTAACAACGGAAATGTTGGGCTCAATTGTGGTCGTTAAGTTGAGGATTCCCTGTATAAATCGCCGTGAAGGAATGCTCATAGAATCATAAGGTTGGAAGGGCCCTCAGAAGCCACCTCAATTTTCCCCGGAATACCTCTGGAGTGAGTTTAGAGGAGAGGAGAAAGCAAAAGAAGACTCACCATTTTCCCTAGCAGGTTTTCTCCCCCCACCCCCAACACTTCACTTTAATTTTCTAATCCATCTCTCACGTTTTTCTTAAGTTAACAGAGTTCCCCATCTCAGTGTGAAATCAAATTTCATATATTATTGATGTTAAACACATGACAGCTTCTATCTGCCTGGTTTTAATGATAATTTAAAATGCCATTAGCGTCCTAGGTCTTACTTTGCTAACTCAGTATTTTACATAAATATTCTTAGACTCAGCCATTCTAAGCTAGAAATAGCCATTCCACTCTCTCCTACAGTGTTTTTCTCTCTGGAAACATCCTGCAAGTGGAGTAAACTTGTTTTCTGTTTATTTTCAGCCTCTCTTTCTCCTTACGAAAATGAAGTTGCAAGAAAGATGAATAGTAAGGGAGAGGGTTTTTGGATAGTTTGCATGCCATGTTCAAAGTGGGACTTTTGCATGTTGATCATTCTTTCTCAACTGCAGTTATATGCCTGAAAAATTCACCCAGGCTTTCAGTAGTTTAGGCTGATGAATACCGTATAAAATGACTGCAACTCAAAAACAAACCAACAATCCAAAAAGGAAGAACAGCAAATAAAGTAGAAAAAAAAGGTAGAATAGATAACAAGCACTTCTCGATCACAGAATCATAGGTAGGTACCTTTAGGTGACCCTCAAACCTCTGAAGTCCTCCAAGATGCTCATTGCCACTTCATCGGTCCCTGGTTCCACCACCTGACAGTTCATAGATCTTGTATCTTTCCTTGGAGCCCTCAGGACCAACAGAAAACAAGTCCACTCCCACTTCTACTTGATAATTCTTCAGGTATTTGAGACTCCTATCCTACTTGTCCCAGTCAACCTTTCAGTAGGCTAAGTCCTCTGGCCCTTCTTCATGGGGCTGGGATTCCAGGTCCTTTACTGTCTTCACTCTCTCTTGGAACTCACTCCAGTTTGTCCCTGTTCTTTCTGAACTGAGGTGCCCTAAACTGATCATGGTGCCCCAAAAGATGGAACCATGACTTCCCATGATTTGGACTTTCTGCCCCTATTAATGCACCTCACAATAGCATTTGCCTTCTTAGCAGCTGCATCACACTGTCAAAGGCTGATGCCAAGAGTCTGTGGTCTGATATGGTCCCCAGAAGAGCAGCTGCAGCAAGATTTAATGCCACTGGAGGGGGATGCTCAAGCTAGAGTGCCTGGCATCAGGAACATTCACAACAGGTGTCCCTAAAGGATTCGGCAGGATAAGGAGAGGGAGAGGAATCTTCATATACCCAGAGGAGAGTTACATAAGGACAAAAGGCTGTTTTCCATTGCTTCAGAGGGCAGGGTAAGATCTCATAGGCCTTAGGACAAATAAGCTTTAGTTGAAAGTAAGAACAGTTACTTAAGGGGGCGTGGTAGCTGAATGGCTAAGCTTGTTGATCAGGAAGATCGGCAGTTTGGTGGTTCGAATCCCTAACGCCACATAACAGAGTGAGCTCCCGTTACTTGTCCCAGCTTCTGCCAACCTAGCAGTTCAAAAACATGTAAAATGCAAGTAGAAAAATAGGGACCCCTTTGGAGGGAAGGGAACAGTGTTCTGTGCAGCTTCGGTGTTTAGTCCTGCCAGCCACACGACCACGGAGACGTCTTCAGACAGCAGACAGCACTGGCTCTTCGGCTTTGTAATGGAAATGAGCACCGCCCCCTAGAGCCATAAACAACTAACATGTATGTGCAAGGGGAACCTTTACCTTTACTTAAGAACAGTTGGCCAATGACATCAGAGTCACCATCCTATCAACCTAACGTTCTCTCACCTTTTGGGTGGGCTGGACGGTGCACTTGAAACCGGATATGGGCCGGCTGCTGTAGCTTCTGTGTCACCAGTTCCAAGGCTACTAAAAAGCCCTCCTGTTGAAATGCCAAGCTGGGAAACACCAGAGTCTGGAAAACAGAAGGGCCAAGATTTCAATGAGCTCTCTCGTGAGCGATCTCGGCCAAAAAGGAGGCTATGAGAGATCCTCACCTCTACTGGCCCTGATGGGGCAAAAGACTCTTCTTTTTCAGTCAGGCTTCTGGTGGCCACATAGGTGTCGAACACAAGAGATCCCAGTTGAAAGCGGTCAGCATTTAGAAGAATCTCTACTGGAAGGAGAAAAGGGGAAAACAGGGTGAAGGGGAGCAACATGAAGTCTCTTTCTTCTTATTGAAAAGTTATGTTCTAAATCAGGAGTCCCCAAACTTGGCAACTTGTGAACTTCAACTCCCTGAATTCGTGTTTTGGTCTGTGACTGCAAATAAAGTATTATTATTATTATAACTCCCAGAATCCCTCAGCCAGCTGTGTCTGTTGCTTACCTGCCAAAGTGGAGAGGTTGCGGAGGAAGGGATCACAAGAGAGTAAGACATGCTGGCTGAGGAATTCTGGGAGTTGAAGTCCACAAGTCTTAAAGTTGCCAAGTTTGGGGACCTCTGTTCTAAATAGAGGTCTCCCCAAATCCTGAAATCTGAGAATTTTGCTTTGTTTTGGGTTTTCTTCTCTGCTCCAAATAAAACTTTCACATAGGTGCTTGGGGAAGCAGCAGCATAAAAGGGACACAGACTTTCATCAGAAAGAGTATCTTGCTTCAAATAATTGGCTCGTTGGTTTCCCCCCCTCCCTCATTTTCTACCCTATTTTTTTTTCTTTTTTTGTTTCATTACATAATGCCACCCACCCACCTTCTGTCCCAGCCACAAAAGAGATAAAACCTGCTCCACTTTCTTTCATGCCAGGCATGGTCAATCTATGAGGCAGCCTGTGTCCTTTTTATCACTTGGGCAAGACTAATGTCATTTGTGGGTCTCTTTAATTGATGGGGTTGGAATAAAACCAGGGCTCTTTAGGCTGCTTTCCCTGGAACTTCAACCATGTGGAATTCTGGGAGCTGAACTCCACCAGTCTTAAAAGTTCCCAAGTTTGGCGGAGCCTGGAATAAACGGACGAAATGGATGCTTAATGCGAGCAGAGGCTTTCAGCACCCATTTCATCACCCTCAAACCACTAGGAACAATTTTCCATGGGGAATGAAATATACATGCATCATTTTGTCATTTGAAACCTTTAACCTCCCCACAGTCCAAGACTTGGTGAAACTCATCTCGTGGCGTCTCTGGCCATGTCCAGAGGGCCAAAACAGCCCCAACCAGGAGAAACTCGCTGCTCCCTACTCTAAAGGCAAGGGAGTTTCTCTCTTGGGAAGCCTGCACAGTCAGAGGGCATGAAAGGACACTCCAAAGCCCTGGATTTCTCCTCTGATCCCATTGAGCCAGGAAGGCTGGTGCATCGCTCCTGGGGAATAAGACAACTTGCCACAGCCAACTTGCTGCAGGTCAACTCACTAAGGCCAACTCACTGTGGGAACAATTTAAAAATTCTATTTAATTATTTAAAATAAACATTATTTTAATTTTTGCCATTTGCATTTCATTCTGTCCTTCCTTTTGCATCCTTTCTTTAATTATTCTATTCCACCATTTCTTTAGTATTATTGTAATTCTGGTCCTCCAGCGAGTTGGCTGTGGCAAGTGGCTATGGTGAATTGTTAAGTACCAGAGCATAGCTGGCTGGGGAATTCTGGGAGTTGTAGTCCACAAGTCTTAAAGTTGCCAAGTGTGGGGACCCCTGATATAGACCCTCGCTCCTGGCTTAGCTCTTTGGAGACAAGATGCTGTGCAGCCCAGTGGTGCCCAAGGACCCCGGAATAAAACCTACCTTGTGGCTTGTGCTCGCACACATAGCTGTGCTTGGCCGTACATAGATCGGTGTTGCACTGCCCGGCAGGACTCATCCGGACACAGTGGTCAGCATTGGAGGGATGGGGCTCACCCGGAAGCCAGTTCTGGCAGCTCTGTACATCAAAGCCTTCCTCGCCTTGCAGCAAGGGGCTGGGGCTGGCCACGTCGTTAAACCCGATCCAGACATCCAGGCTCCTTTGGGGAGAGAAAGCCCAGGCTGGATCAGAGAGACATCAGCATGACATGACCTGCCTGGGACAGCCTGGCTGACCGTCCGTTCCAGAAGAGCCTCCAGGAACATCTGCCAGGAGATGGAAGCAGCTGGACTTCTGGAGTTCCAGGAGGAACTGACCTTCCCTTTCTCAGAATGAAACATGTTGTCAGGGTTGCCCTAATTAATTGCCCTAATTAAATCATGAGCCTCGAGCCAAGCTTCAAAAGAATCCAAACTATTTATTAGGAGCAACATGTCAGGCACTAACCTTAATGAAGCCAACTCTGGAATACATAATTTACAGTCACCTGTGATCTTGTTTTTCCCCTCCCCACCCCACCCCCGATGTGTCATTAATCACATTCTCCAATGAAGGATTTTTCAAGGGCAGAAGATTCGGTAGCTTAACTACAATCTTTCTAAGATAAGTGTGGAATGCACTTCTGCTTTTAAACTTCCATACTGCTCCTTCAGATTTCTTCCCCCCTCCCCCGCCCTCGTTTATGGCAGCTCTAAAACAGGCCTAGGAATGCTTTACGAGTTGACACACATAACCAGCGTCTGAAAGTATGCAGGTTGAGTGTATGCAGCACAAAGGGAAGCAAAGGCTTGGGTTGGTTCAGGGGTCTCGCAGGGAGGCAGGGTCAAAAAAGGCAAGAAGGCAGCTATGGCTACAACGGGTGTGTGTGTGTGTGTGTGTGTCCAAACTTGGCAACTTTTAAGACTTCTGGACTTCAATTCCCAAAATTCCCCAGCCGGCTCTGCTGTCAAGTCTTAAAAGTTGCCACGTTTGAACACTCCTGAACTACAGGATCAAAACCAGGGGTGGTATTCTTCCGGTTTGGCCTGGTTCGGCTGTGAGCAAACAGGAGAAGGTCAGTATCAAACCCTCTGTGAGCACGCAAAGTGAGCGTTTGGTGTGCATGTGCATGCAAAGCACGCCCACCAAGCCACACCCAGAGAACCAGGGGTAAAAAAGTTGAATCCCACTATTGATCACATGAAAAAACCAGAGCTGTAAGAAATGTCCTGAGAAAGTTAAGAGAAGGATTGAGTCAAGGATTGTAGGACCCCTGAGCCAAGACAAATGCTTTAATTAAAGTAGAACATTTTTATTGATCATTCATTTATTTGACTTTTCTCTGCCTTCTTGTACAGGAGTTCTAGGTGGCATGCATAGAATTTCTCTCCCACAATGACCCAGTAAGGTAAACTGGGTGACCAGTGAGAAGAACCTGATCTCCCAGCTTCTAATCCAGCACCTTCCCCATGACCCCACCCTGGTTCTTGCAAATACCTGGGTTCAC
This sequence comes from Laticauda colubrina, assembly GCA_015471245.1. Taxonomy (NCBI): domain Eukaryota; kingdom Metazoa; phylum Chordata; class Lepidosauria; order Squamata; family Elapidae; genus Laticauda; species Laticauda colubrina. The sequence goes on from BLBF01000097.1 coordinate 2,841,986, forward strand.
ACATCTGACTAACTATTTCCCAGTCAATCCACTGAAAATTACAACTTCTGCAACAACTCCAAGAGACCACACCAAAGGTTTAGGTATACTGGGATCCTGCAGCTTTAGGCCAGCTGTCCCTCCTGGCTTCACTGTGGTGGCGCAGAGGTAGGAATGCAGCATTGCAGGTAAACTCTGCCCACAGTCTGGAGTTCGATCCTGACTGGCTTGAGGCTGTCTCAGACTTCCATCCTTCTCAGGTCAATAAAATGAGGATCCAGATTGTTGGAAGCAAGGTGCTGACTCTGTGAACTGCTCAAAGAGGGCTATAAAATGCGAGGGGGCAGCATATAATTCTATTGATATTGCTATTCAGTGTCCAGCCCCAACTTTTGGGGAAACTCCAATAAATGTACCAACTTGTCCCTCCTTCCTTGCAAGGAAGCTTTTGTTTGAAGCAGCCTGCCTAAGCAGGAGGTTCTGTGTGTCCTGGCAACGTCCAAAGCAGGCTGTATGGAGGGATGGGGGGTGGATGGGAGGTGCCTTCCCAGAAATTTTAATTAATTTCCAGCAGAGTTGCAGCTTACACTGTGCACTGGACCCCTCTGGGCTCAACCTGGCCTGTTTTCAAATAGCCACACCTGCATTCAGTTTTGTCTTTTTGGGGGTCTCTCTTCCCTGTGAACCTGTTTGGGCTTTGCAAGCATCTCCAGGTACCCTCTTCCAAGCCCTCCAACATCTCTGCTGACCAAAGGCCATCTTTCCTTGACAATGGCACCCCATGCTTGGAATTCCTTTCCCAGGGAAACCACTCTGGCATCTGGCCACAGGTCCTTTCTGGGCTACAGTGATATTCTTTTCTCTGACAATGCTTATTGCAAACTATCAAGTGAGACAGACAGATTAACAGAGTTGGAAGGCACCTTATAGTTCATCTAGACCAACCCACTGCCCAAGCAGGAGACCCTACACCATTTCTGACAGATAGCAGTCCAGTTTCTTGTTGAAAGCCTGTAGTGATGAAGCTCCCACAACTTTTGAAGGCAACTTCTGTTCAGTTAATTGTTCTCCCTGTCAGAAAATTTCTCCTTATTTCCAAGTTGAATCTCTCCTTGTTCACTTTCCATCCATTATTCTTTCTCTGGCCTTAGAAAACAACTTGACCCCCTCCTCCTCTCTGTGGCAGCCCCTCAAATACTGGAAGGCTGCTCTCCTGTCTCCCCTGGTCCTTCTTTTCCCTAGACCAGCCATGCCCAGTTCCTGTAACCGTTCTTCATATGTTTTAGCCTCCAGTCCCCTAATTATCTTGGTTGCTCTTTTCTGCACTCTTTCTCAACCTATTTTTGATGACCAAAACTGGATGCGGTACTCTAGATGTGGCCTTACTAAGGCTATACAGAGTGGTATTAGTACCTCCCTTGATATCAATTGTATCCCTCTGTTAATGCAACTTAGGATTGCATTGGCTTTTTGGCCAGCTGGTGTACACTGCTGGCTCATATTTAGCTGGTTGTGCACTAAGACTCCAAGATCCCTCTCACAGTTACTAAGCCTGGTTTCACCCAGTTCTATATGTGTACTTTGTGTTTTTCTTGCCTAAGTGTAAGACTTAGGGGGAGGGGCTTTAAAAGAACTAAGCCACTCAAGCCCCCAGTCATCAGGGGGCAGAAGGGAGAGGTGGAAAGGCATGGAAACCACCAGCTCAGCCCTGCCCACCGTCATGAAGATGTCACCCCCACTCTGCACATCTCCTTCCCAACTTATAGAGGCAAGACCTTGCTGTTTGGAGGGAGAGGAAGAACAGCCCCTCCCTGGGAAACCAGACTTCAAAGCCCAGACTTTTCTCAAGCACTCTGGGCACATCTGGTTGAAATAATGTTCCACCCCATATGAAGACATTTATCCCTCTCTGGAATCTTTTAAGAACGACACTCAGGCCCTCTGCTAAAGGGCTCTTGCGTAATGTTCTCAAAGCAGCCTCTCAAAACACCAGGGCAGCCCAACCTGGCAGGCTGCTGGGCACCATATTGGGGACCCTCTTGCAAAACCTAACCTCCCCCCCTTCGAGCCCACTTCTGACTCACCCATCACAAGAGTGGGCTTCATTCTGTTTTCCTCTCCCCTGAAACCAGCAGCCTCCCCCGAAACGTACAAAAATACTCCTCTTCTACACTCCACCTCTAAACCAAAGTCGACATTTCCTGCCCAATCAGACACTGGTGCACACTTCATGTCATTGTCCCTTTTGTGTCTTTCCTGCCGGGATTTAGTACATTCAGTGTAGAGAAAGGTAAAGTCCAACACATAGGCAAGAGAAACCAAAAGTACACATATAGACTGGGTGAAACCAGGCTCAGTAGCAGTCACTGGGAGAGGGATCTTGGAGTCTAGTGGACAACCAGCTAAATATGAGCCGGCCGTGTGCAGCAGCAGCCAAAATCCCAAGTTGCATTAACAGAGGGATACAATTGAGATCAAGACAGGTACTAATACCACTCTATAAAACCTTAGTAAGACCACACCTGGAATTCTGCATCCAGTTTTGGTCACCACACTATAAAAAAGATGTTGAGACTCTAGAAAGAGTGCAGAGAAGAGCAACCAGGATGATGAGGGGACTGGAGGCTAAACATACGATGAACAGTTGCTGGAACTGGGCCTGGCTAGTCTTGGGAAAAGAAGGACCAGGGGAGACATGATGGCAGTGCTCCAATATCTGAGGGGCTGCCACAGAAAGGAGGGGGTCAAGCTATTTTCCAAGGCAACTGAAGGCCAGAGACGGAATAATGGATGGAAACTGAATCAGGAGAGATTCACCCTGGAAATAAGGAGATATTTCCTGGCAGTGAGAGCCATCAACCGAGGGAACAGAAGTTGCCTTCGGAAGTTGTGGGAGCTTCATCACTTGAGACTTTCAAGAAGAGACTGAAGAGATCTGTCAGAAATGGTGTAGGGTCTCCTGCTTGGGCAGGGGGTTGGACTAGATGACCTACAAGTCAACTCTGTCTAGATGAGTCAAGTCAACTCAACTAGATGACCTACAAGTCAACTCCCTTCCAACTCTGATTATCTGTTATCATAGCTTTTTATGAAGAAAATGGGCTGTTTGGGATTCATAGCTGACTTGAATTAAGTGTGCTGGAGGAGCAGGGCCATGCAGCCAAACAGCCTGAAAAGCTCTATTTCTTCTCCACTTTTTTTTCTTTAAATTAAAAAGCGGTTCCAAATTCACACCTTGCCAGATTCCCGCCCTCTACTTGGCCCATTTAAGTCATGTGCAAACAGGATGGCGGGGCTTGACTTCCAAAGATAATCAATGGTTTCTCCACCACGGATATGCTTTGCCAGCCACAGTAATGAAGTCATCTCAGAGAAAGAGCTTTCACAGCAAGAAAGCCACGACAAAAATAGACAAAAATAACTTGCTCAGGCAATCCAGCATGGTTCTCCTCCTCCTCCTCCTTCCCCCTTCTCTTCTTTTTTTCTCTAGTGATAAAAGTATGCTCAAACAATAAGCAACCATGAGGTTTTGCTCCTTCACTACTGGCATTGCTGACCCAGAGATTGGCCATCTTGCTTGCTGCCATCCCCAAAGAGGCCCCGAGGTCTTCCTGCTTCTCATCCAGCCGTGATCTCACTGCAGAAAATCAGCATTGCCAGGCCCACCCACCACTGCCCCCCTGGCACCAGACCCCAAAGAGGGGAAAATTCTTTGCCCAACCCAGCTCCCTCCCACCCCCAGCAGTTGCTTCAAGAAAAGAAAATGTAGGTAGATCAGGGAGACATCAAGCAACCACAATGTGTGTGTGTGTGTGTGTGTGTGGTGGGGTCCTTGGCAGTCACACAGGGTAATGGGAAACAGATTTCCAAATTCCAACAGATTTCCCCACATTTCCCTCATTCATCTCCCCTCACTGAATTGAGAGCCACGCTCCACTGTGTTTACCTCACAGGGTGACCCCAAAAACAAAATGGATGCTGGGAAGAGGGTACCACAACATTCCCAAGGATTAGGGTGGTTCTGCAGCCAGTGAGCAAACAGGAAACAGCAAATAGGAAGTCAAAGGGATGACTTTTCAAGAAAAGGTTGGACAGCCATTTGTCTAGGATGGAATAAAATCTCCAGCCTTGGCCAGGGGGGGATTGGTGGACTAGAAGACCTCCAAGATCCCTTCCAGAGGATGATTCTATGATTGTGCCCTCCAAACAATCCAGAGATCTGAACTCCAAGACCCTATGGTCATATGTACCACAAAAGTCTTGTTCTGGTCCCCAGGAACCTCCAAAAATGTGTGCATTTAATAATCTTAATAATTTAATTCTTCATTATAATAAAGGAGAAAAAAATTATATACGTGACCGGAGACTAATCACTGTATTCAGATACCCAAGTAAAAAGGGCCTAAATAAATTTAACTTTTATTTTCTTTCATGCCTCCTCCATCTATTTTGGAACATCCTCTGCAAGTACTAAGTTGTGGGGCGTGGACCATGCTTAATGATAGACTGACTGATCCCTGGTTCTCTCACATGAACATTGGCTTAGAAGAAACATCTCTGGAGTATTCATAGGAGAAGAGGGGGAGCTTCACCCATCCTTGCCAATTCTTCACGCAAATGTCTCCCAGCCTTATTGTTTGTCTTCAACCTGCTTGGTCCCAGCAAAATGAGGAGGAAGTTAGATAAGGAACTTGCACCAGAAGATCGGAATATTCCCATTTTAAAACTTTCTATCCCCTATACATCCATCAGCAAAAATACTTGAATTCCAGTATCATCCTTTAACCAAGAATAACAGAATTAACAGCGTTGGAAGGGACCTTGGAAGTCTTCTAGTCCAACCCCTGCTCAGGCATACCAAAGGATACCATACAAAACCAAACTATACACCTTACCAACCAATGGTCATGTTATTTCAAGCAACTGCAGCATTTCTTAACCTAAGCAACTTTAAGACTTGTGGACTTCAACTCCCAGAATTCTCCAGCCATTTGTGCTGGCTGAGGAATTCTGGGAGTTGAAATCCACAAGTCTTAAAGTGGCCACGGGTGGAGACCCCTGAATTAGACAGAGCCTGTTTTTACTAACTTACCTGGTGACACTGGAGACCAAGAAGTTCTGGATTTCAGGACTGCTAACAAAGGCCAGACTTCCACTGCCGTGCTCTTGGCAAAGCCTCTGGGCTTCCAGCCATTCTGCTTTCTCTGCTCCAAGCCAATAGCAGTGTCTGTTCCCAGGGAAGACCATGCTGTCCAAGGGGCAACCAGGAACAACCACTGCATAGAAAAAAAAAAAAAAAGGCATGAGTGAGCTTTTGGATTGTGCACAGAAGGGACAGGTTCTGCCATCTTGAAACTACCAGTTCACTGTTGATCTGAGAGAAACATCAATTTTGTCTAAACCTCAAAGATTCTTCTACAAAGCCATGTCTCCTTTTCCATCCTCTTTTGATCTGTGGAAGGTCAAAGTCATTCCAAGAAAGATAGGAGTTTCAAATACTGATACAGATTACAGGTTAACAGAGTTGGAAGGGACTTGTAGTTCATCTAGTCCAACCCCCCGCCCAAGCAGGAGACCCTATATCATTTCTGACAAATGACATTCCAGTCTCTTCTTGAAAGCCTCCAGTGATGAAGCTCCCACAACTTCAGAAGGCAGCTTGTGTTCCATGGGTTGATGGTTCTCACTGTCAGGAAATTTCTCCTTATTTCCAGGATGAATCTCTCCTTTTATCAGTTTCCATCCATTATTCCTTGTCTGGCCTTCAAAGATGCTTTGGAAAATAGCTTGACCCCCTCCTCCTCTCTGTGGCAGCTCCTCAAACATTGGAAGATGCTATCCTGTCTCCCCTGGTCCTTCTCTTCAGTAGACTAGCCAGGCCCAGTTCCTGCAACTGTTCATCGTATGTTTAGCCTCCAGTCCCCTCATCATCCTGGTTGCTCTTCTCTGCACTCTTTCTAGAGTCTCAACATCTTTTTTATAGTGTGGTGAACAAAACTGGATGCAGTACTCTAGGTGTGGTCTTGCTAAGGCTTTATAGAGTGGTATTAGCACATTACCTGATCTTGATTGTATCCTTCTGTTAATACAACTTAGGATTGCGTTAGCTTTTTTGGCTGCTGATGCTCACGGCTGGCTCCTATTTAGCTGGTTGTCCACTAAGACTCCAAGATCCCTCTCAGAGTTAATGCTATTGAGCTTGGTTTCACCCAGTCTATATGTGTGCTTTTGGGTTTTCTTGCCTAAGTGTAGGACTTCAATTTTCTCTACATTGGATTTCATTTTGTTAGATAGGGCCCAGTGTTCAAGTCTGTCAAGATCCATCTGGATCTTGAGTCTATCTTCTAGAGTGTTAGTGATTCCTGCCAGCTAAGTATCTGCAAATATTAAGAAGCAGATGTGCCAAACTTTGTTTTCATAAACTCAGGTTTAAAGCTGTACAAGAGATACGACAGGCCCTTAAATCATCATTCTCCCAGAATACTTGGCATTGATGAAGCATAGAAATTCTGAGCCTACAAACCTGCACACCTGGAAGGACAGAAGGCTGCAACTACCTGGTCTTGGGCATTTTCATAGATCCTCTTTGTCCCAGCTCTGAGATGGCTTGCTTATTGTTATGGATAACAGTTCCTCACAACAGCCTCCATCTCAAGCCGAAGCAGAAATCAGATCAAAGCAACACAGCAAAATGCGGTTAAGACTTTTCGAAGCTTGGTTGCTCTAAACTAGAAGTTGTCTCTTGTCTCATAAGATACTTTCAATTTGATTTCTATTTATCATGGAAGGAAAATTAGAGGTTGGGAACAAATCACTTTATCTTCCAGGGTCATTTTTTGATTCTTGACGATTACTTGTCTCTAACCATGAGATGATCTTCAAGAAGAATTCTCCAAGAATCATGGTTCTTGGAGATTCGAGGCTGGGGAAGGATGGCTTACAGCAATGCCCTCCACATATATGAGAAGCTACCCGAAGGGGGAGATTCAGAAGGAAGGGTAACATTGCCCATCAACCCAGTTGGCAGAATTCTTTGTTCAGCTCAGCTCAGAATGAAGACATTGAGGGCCACTCAGAGCTTCAGCATGGCTCACTCACTCCTCACCTCTTCCAGGATCCTGGTCCTGGACAGTGATGTTGTAGGCCACCGAGAGGCCAGTTCCTCCACGGTTCCTTATATGTAGCTGTAAACTTTCATTGGTCTTCACCAAAGACGGACACTGAAGCGCCATTTCCTCTGGGGATGCCAGCACCTCGATTTCGGTCTGCGCCGAGATAAACCGGTTGCCGACAAAAACAGTGGCTGTGACGTTGAAGAGTCCTGGCAATGTGTAGACCTGAAGGACGGTGGTCTTGGTGGTATTGAAAAGCCCCGTTTCATCCCCAAAGTCCCACTGAATGGTTCCCACAGCAACCGGTAGGTGGAGAATGAAAGCCACCTCTTGGTAAGCATTGCACCCTGTTCTGGGGCCCTCCAAGGACACGGGCAGCACAGCCGGAAAGACCCTGGAAAGCAGCGTTGGGCCCCCACAGAGGGGTCCAGCCAGGGGCCTGGCACAGAAGGGCAAACAGCCAGAGGAAATGTTGGGCTCCAGAGAAAAGCCACAAAAGCAGTCGGCTTCCTCACTGAAGCCCCCATAGTCTTGCCCGTCGGCATAGCAAAGTGCACCGCACATCTCCTCCGTCAGGTTCTGTGGCAAACGGGAAGTGAATCGGACGATGGACTCGGCTCTGCCTGTGCTGTTGTCCGGCAGGCAGGCAACATAATCAGCTCCTGCAAGAAGAAGCAACAGAAAAAGCACAGTCAGGTCAGGCAGCCAGTCCACTCCTGCCATCTTATCCCTCTGGGGATGCTCTCTACAGAGCAGGCCACGGACCCCGTAACCAGTGGTAGAATTCAAATTTTTTTACTGCCATTCTGTGGGTGTGGCATGGGTTGGTGGGCGTGGCTTGGTAGGCGTGGCAAAGGAAGGATACTGCAAAAGCCCCATTCCCTCCCCACCCCACTCACCTGCTTTCCAGCCCCGTTCTCCTGTGCAGGGCAACCAAAGGAAACCCAGCCAATCAGCTGGGACTCAACAAGAGGCGGAGAATAGATGGGGTTGGTGGGGCCAGTCAGAGGCGGTATTGGCCGGTTCTCTGAACTACTGAAAATTTCCACTACCTGCTGAATCCCACCTCTGCATGTAATTCTGGGCCACGCATTCTGGGTGAAGTGGAGGGAGATTCCCTAGGCTAGCAATAGTCAACCTCACTAGTAGACCAGAGCAGGAAACCAATTCACCGGAAGGTGAAGACTACTTTTATTTGCATTGGCTATAACATTTATGTTAATATTGTGTTATTGTGACTATACCTTCTCCCCATTCCTTATACTCCTGTGAATCATTCTACGGAGATTCTCATTCACCCAGGTCATGGTTGTCCCAAAGGTGCTTTTTTTTTCCAAATGGAAAACTTTCTTGTTTGGTTGTTGTTCTTCTGTAGATTTGTTGTTTTCAAATAAAAAAAAACTAAGAAAGTCCAGTTGCCTTTTTTGGGGGGAAAAGGACCTTGAGGGCTCCTGTGAATCAGGGAGGGATCCAACTGAACTGCTTCTTGTTTCTCTTCAACTTAAAAAGAGGGTTTCATCCTCCTTTGCCTCGATAGAGATCTTTGCACATTTCTGTCAAGATCATCTTCTACAACAGAGGTCTTCAAACTTGACAATTTTAAGACTTGTGGACTTCAACTCCCAGAATTCCTCCTCCACTCATGTTAGCTCAGGAGTTCTGGGAGTTGAAGTCCCCAAGTCTTAAACTTGCCAAGTTTGAAGACCCGTGCTCTACAACATACATCAAAGAACTGGCCTGTGGTGCCTCTCCCAGTGAAACTGGGCTGGAAAACAGGCCAAAAAACAGGCCTCCATGGCCTCCAGCAGCACTCTGCCAGCCAAAAACAGGCTGCATGAGGGCTGTAGGAGGCCCATTTTTCAGCCATGGAGGGCAAAAAGGAGCATGGGGGGGCACATATGGGTGGCACATGTGAGCTCCCATGCCCCATTTTGGCTTGTAAAGTGCTACAGGAGGCATCCATCGTGTCTCCCCCCTCCCACTCCCCCCCCTCACCGTCCCGCAGAGAAGAACTACAACACTGATCCGGCCCTCAAACAAACCCAGTTTGAGTACTAGTGGTGGTATTCTACCAGTTTGGCCCGGTTCTGGCAAGCCTGTAGATTTTGCTCCATTTTTTATCCTGTCTTGCCACAATTGTTAAACGAATCACCGCAGTTGGTAAGTTACTAATGTGGTTGTTAAGTGAATCCGGATTCCCCATTGACTCTGCTTGTCAGAAGGTCGCAAAAGGGGATCACATGGGACATGGCAACAGTCATAAATAGGAGTCAGTCGTCAAGTGTCTGAATTTTGACTTTGGGGATGCTACAAGGTTGTTAAGTGTAAAAACGGTCTGTCACTTTTTCCAGTGTCATTGTAATTTTGGATAGCCACTAAATGAACTTTTGTAAGTCAAGGACTTTCTGTACATGAAACTTGGTGAATTAAACCATGTGATACCCTGTCACTTTTTCCTTTAAATATCCTCTCACATTTAATCTAAAGTTACATTTTTCCTCCTCCTTTTTCTCCTACCCTCCTCTTTTAATTTCTCCTACCCTCGCTGCTTATTTTTCACTGCTTATTTTTCTTTATGCTTTGCACAACATTATCCCGAAAACCAACAGAATATTGGACTCAGATGTCCATTTATGTAAAATGGTGACCTGCGCAAAACTGGGGCCCTGTGTGATGACCCTGAGCGTGGCACAAAGGCAACAGTCAGATAATCAATAAGAGTCCCTTTATTAGCTCCAACTTTGGCCCCAATGTCCTGGTTACCTTCTGGCTGGAAAAAAACTCTCCCAGGAACAGCCTTTGGCTGCAGAGAATCAAGTTCAAAACATAGCCAATAAAAACTGTAACTATCAAGTCCAATCAAGGCAAAATGAGAGCATTAATCTGGCAGGGCAGGAGCAACAATTCCAGATGTGAAGGAATGGTAATAATTCAACATGGTTGGGAAGATGCCAGGAACACAGATAAACAGAGTCAACCCAAGATAAACTCACGTTTGCTCCCAGCAGCTGCCGCACTCAGCATGCATTTCTTTTAAACTCTCTTCCCAGCTGTGGCAAATGAAGGGAATCAGGGTCCTTTCCTCCCCCATAAGCATGCAACCCATGTTGCTCTCTTCTCCATCCCTCCCTGCGTGCCCTAGGATGAAGAGAGGGTGGGCCTGGGTCTTTCTCTTAAGTCCCTCTGCCTTGTTCTGCCTCTCTCCTGCTCTGCCCAGCCACTTTGTCCTTCCCCAGTTTCCTCCACAGCCAACGGAGCCACACTCCAGCTCCCTGTCAGCTGTTTGTCTTCCTCCTTGGATTCAGTCTCCGACAGGGGCATGACACCCTGTTTTATAGGCCGTGATCGTGGCTGAATGACTTCTGGGTTTTTGCTCTCCAGGGTTTCCTTCCCTACCACTGATCCACATGCCCCCACCCTTCTCTGCCTTACCGCAAGTTGCGTCACTGAAGGAGACATTGAAAACCGGAAGGTCAGCCAATTCCAGAGGTTGAGCGCACTGAGTCTCGGACGGACGGGACACTTTCACGTTTCTCTCTTCAACCCAACGGGGGAGCCAGGCCAGATTGCAATCACAAAAAAACGGATTCCCACTTAAGTCTCTGAAAGACACCGGGGCAGGGGAGGAATACAGGGTGATAAGGAAAAAACAATCCCAGCCTCTTCTCATTCTACAATAACTACTGCAATAGCAAGTGGAAGGATGGCAGAGAAAAAACAGAGGTGGTTTTCCATACTGGCCTGCATTTCGTATTCAAGGCATGCTGCTGTACCACCCTAGCCAAGAAATAAAACTCAACATCTTGGCCTTAGCACAACCGAATTTAGACAACTGTGGCTTATTCAACAAAGCATGGTTTAAAAAAACAACACTGTGTGACTCCAGCCAATGTGTGAAATTACTTAACTGCCTAGAGTTCACAAGTAATGAGACAGGAGACAAATTGCTCACATAAATATTAAATATGCTGATGGATGATTTTGGATGGCTTAAAGAGCCGTGGTGGCGCAGCAGTTAGAATGCAATACTGAAGGCTACTTCTCTGACTGCTGGCTGCCAGCAGTTCAGTAGTTCGATCCTCACCAGCTCAAGGTTGATTCAACCTTCCGAGGTAAGTAGAACAAGGACCCAGATTGTTGGGGGGCTGACTCTGTAAACTGCTTAGAGAAGGCTGTAAGGCACTGTGAAGTGGTGTATAAGTAAGTGCTATTGCTATTAAAACTATTAAACCACTTCACAGAAGTTATTATATCTCCTCAAGTACAATCTTGTGAACAGCATCTATCAAGGAACAGTGGCAGAAGGTGACCATGATCTTCAGCTCTGGTCTCTGGGCTTCTGAAAGTTTTCTTCTTGACATTGTACGTAACCGGGGGCCTCACTTTGGCCTGATCCCGATTCTGCTTATTTATTCCTCTACATTCTTGTCAATCTTAATTTAAATCACTACTTGATAGGTGGAAATGAATTGAAGTCACACACTCAATTATATTGCCAAAAAAACAACATGGATATGCTTGTGCTGACACCAGGAGACTAGCTGGATTCAAAGGAGACTTTTCTTGATATGTTGAAAAGGATAAAGGTTATAATCACACTAATCCTCTTTAAGAATAAGTGGGGATTTAAACCTAGAGGTGATGAAAACTATATTATTAGAAATGTTGTTCATCTGATATTTTTATTTAATGGCAAGCATAAACAAAGCCTTCCCTCTCAAGTCATAATCCTGAAGAAATTCCTCTCCTAAAAGGAAATGCTTGCATGAAGGGTCTTCAAACTTGGGAAGTTTTAGACTTGTGGACTTCAACTCCCAGAATTCCTGAGCTAACATGACTGGAGGAGGAATTCTGGGAGTTGAAGTCCACAAGTCTTAAAGCTGTCAAGTTTGAAGACTCCTGCCTTACACTGTGATCCTGATGAAAACCCATCCCCTCACCACACACACAATTTTTAATAAGATATGTAATATAACGGCCCAAATAAGCTGCACCACCTGATTCTTTTTCACCCCACCCCCCATTCCCCCAAAGCAGGTAAAAATGGATGTAGCAAAAAACTAATTAAGGGATTTAGAATTCCAGAATCCTAAGGCCAAGAATCCCAAGAGAGTGAGAACATTTTTTAAAATATAAGATAGTTCAGCAAGTTGACTTACATTTCAGTTAAATTAAATAAATTATCAAATACTCCATCTTCTATCGAAGAAATCCTGTTGTTGCTTAAATCTCTGCAACCAGAAAAAGACAGAAAAAGACATGAGTACAAATGAACACACCTTTCCTTCTCTCCCTCCACCGCCTAAATCTCAGGTGCGGACCATTTTTTCATTGGAAAAGGATTAGAATAGAGATCGCCAGGAAGAAGAAGACTGAGCTGTTATGCATCTCAAAAGAAAGAAAAAGATTACAAGTTTTGATGTTCCAGGAATGACATCTATACAGGAGAGGGATCTTCCTCCTTACACCATTTACTTACAACACACACCATCACTCATTCCTGGTTCTCACAATTGTGTCGCTTCTTCCAGTTCAGCTTAGCATGTTTCTACTGTCAATTCAACCTTTTAAAACAAGGGTCTTCAAACTTGACAGCTTTAAGACCTGTGGACTTCAACTCCCAGAATTCCTGAGCTAACATGACTGAAGGAGGAATTCTAGGAGTTGAAGTCCACAGTCTTAAAGCTGTCAAGTTTGAAGACCCCTGATTTAGTGTCTTGTAGTTTACTCCCTAAACCAAGATTAAAGCAAGTTAAGGCTAAGAATCAGAATCATCAGAATATTGCTGGAAGGGACCCTGAGCAGCCCTCCCACTCAAGCAGGAGATTCCATTATCCCACTCTGGACAAATGGCTGCCCAGTCTCTTCTTGAAAGCCTCCAGGGATGAGGCACCCACTATGTCTGAAGGCAAGCTGTTCCACTGTTCTCACTGTTGGGAAGTTTCTCCTCAATTTGCATGACTGAAATTACTTGCAAAGGCCTCTTATATCTTAAGAACTGTTCCCATGTAGAGGCAAATCTTCTGTGGCACAATAGCCTTGGTTCACACTGGTCAGAAGGAATCCTTTTCTGGTGTTAGTCTTAACCAATGAAAAGGGCCAACTGCTGTTGGTCAAGTAAACCCTAACACTCACCAGGCAAGATAAGGGCTTGAAGATGTCCACAGATATCGGAACACACACACTGGGAAGGACACCAAAGTCAGAGAGGAATGACAGACTAGAGATATTTCCACGCTTTGTTTCCAGCACTGGCCCATATGCATGTCTGTCCTCTTATTCAGTTGTCACAGCTGCAGCCCATGAAAAGGATCAAGGCTCTCTCCTCCTGAGTAGAACACATCTCTCCCTTATCCTCTCCTCCCTGCGTGCCCCAGGATGGATAGGGGATGGGCCTGGGTCCTCCTCTGACTGCTCAGCCAGCCTCTTCCCTTTCCCAGCCTCCTCACAACCTCCAGAGCCACACTTCCACTCCCTGTCGGTTGTGCCTCCTCTTCCTCAGAGTCAGTCTCCACCAGGGGCATGATACATTCAATACTCTTGTCCTCTAAAACTCCTTAGTTCTAAGACAACATCTGAAAGTTCACCTACCTCTTCCTTTAGTAGATGTTGCTTGTGAATTCAAAACAAAGCCCACTGACTTTGGAGAGGTCAAAGGAACAGGAGACTTGAGGGGTCTTTGGTGCTCTTTGAGCTTGGTTGCCTTTTTGCACATATTTCATTAGCAAAAGTTTCATTCTGATGATGCTACCTAGTTTGAATAATGAAGCATTTGCAAGAAAACAGCCAAGCTCAGAGAGGACCAACAACTCCTCACTTCAACCCAGAGGTACAAATATTCTCTTTCTTTGGAACAGGAGACCTGCAACCAGCTTCTGAGAGGCCCCTAGCTTGACAGAGGCCATTCCATTGCTTGGCTGGACAGTGAGAGATGTCCTCTCCTGGTGCAGCAGCATGAGAGGAATAAGAAGCCCACCTACTGTAAAATGGCAATCCCAGACTCACAAAACTATACAGCAGAAGGAGCTAAGAACAGCTGGCCTCCATGACAGGAACGTCAGTCCTTCTCTGAGGAAATAATAAGGAGAGAAAGATTTCAGATCTCTCAGAGCAAGGCAGACAGAAGATTATCTGAGACTGAGGAATTTATTTAATCCAAGGAAAAACGCAGTGATAGAAAATAAGGATTGCCTGAGAACTAGCTCTCAGGAATAAAAGCTGCTTTTGACTGATGGCCCCAGGCATCCGTCCCGCCACCCTGCTAAGCCTTTGACAGAGATGCAACATCTTCAAAAATGGTAGGAGGTAGAACATAGAATGATAGAGTTGGAAGAGACCTTGGAAGTCCTCTAGCCCAACTCTTGCTCCAACAAGAGACCCTAGAGACCATTTCAGACAAATAGCTGTCCAGTCTCTTTTTGAAAGCCCTCCAGGGATGGAGCACCCACAACGTCTGAAGGCAAACCGCTGGTTGGTTGATTGTTCTCACTGTCAGGCAATTTCTCCTTATTTCTAGATCAGGGGTCTCCAACCCTGGCAACTTTAAGACTTGTGGACTTCAACTCCCAGAATTCAAGGAGTTGAAGTCCACAAATCTTAAAGTTGCCAAGGTTGGAGACCCCTGTTCTAGATTGATTCTCTCCAGAAGTGGGATTCAAAAATCCCAGGACCAGTTCACTGCCCAGTTGCTGGGTGGGCATGGCCATGGTGGGTGTGGCCTACCAGAACTTCAGGAAGGGCTGTTTTTCGCCTTCCCAAGGGTCTGGAGGGCAAAAAAGGCCTCCCCCGGGCTTCTGAGGTCCTTGGGAAGCTGGAAACAGGCCCATTTCTGGACTTCCTGAAGATCCATTTTTCCCCCTCTCAGAGCCTCCGTGCACACCCTACACATATCTGCATCGAAAATGGCCCACATGGAGACTTCTGGGAGGGGCAGGGGGGGCAGATGGTTGGTTCAAATACTGGTTCAGAGAACCAGATGCAAATTTAACACACAGTTCGCTCAAACCGGTCCGTACCAGTAGAATCCCACCCCTGATTTTTCTCCTTGATTAGTTTCCATCCATTGCTTCTTGTCCTGTCTTTTGATGCTTTGGAAATAAGTTGACCCCCATATCTTTGTGGAAGCCCCTCAAATATTGGAATATTGCTATCCTGTCTCTCCTAGTCCTTCTTTTCTTGGTTTCTGGCCTGAGATGCTTTTTTTGTTTTCAGTTTTGAAGAAGCAGAAGATGGTTTATCTATGGGCAGCAGCCTTCATGTCTAACACGAGGGTTGTAGGAATGAACTATCAGTGTTTTCTTTGTTGAAAAGGCCTATACAGCTGTTGGTTTCAAAATAACGGCATAGCTAAAAGTGGCTGCATCTGACTCACTGCTTTTCCCACAAGAGGGAGGAACACCATGCATTGCCTGCACCTTGAGTTACTTATAAAGTAATAAAAATCTAATGCATAAATAAAATAAAAATCTACTCCTTGGCTCTTGGTGTTTCCTTCCCTGGTATAGTGATATATTTTTGGATTTACATTACATTATTACTACTTTTTAAATTGCTGTAATAAGTAAGTTGCTCGTTCCTAGAATTGCTTGGATGATTGAGGTAACTTATAGAATGAAACTGCTGTTGTTGCTGTTACAACTAAAGGCTCAGCCATTGCCGGAAAAGCGAATCTGGGCTTGGAAACAGGATGGATTCACTTTAGGCCAAGAGAGTCAAACTCAAGGCCTGAGGGCCGGATCCGGCTCACGGGGTACTTAAGTTGTGGTCTGTGGGGCCACCCTAGAAACAGTGAAGGATCGGTGTGATGACTCGGGGCATGGCACAAAAGCAACAAAGTCCCTTTAATACCTCCAACTTGGCCCCCAATGTCCAGTTATCATTGGCTGGGAAACAAACTCACCCAAGAACAGCTTTTTCTCCATCCGATGATAACTGGACATTGGGAGCCAAGTTGGAGGTATTAAAGGGACTTTGTTGCTTTTGTGCCATGCCACGGGTCATCACATTTTGCTTCCAGTAATGTGCTGTGCACAAACACCCTTTTAAAATCCTGTTTTCCCACCTGCAGCAAATGAAAGGAACCAGGGCCCTTTTCTCCCCCGTAACCCATCTAACTCACATTGCTCCCTTCTCTGTTCCTCCCTGCATGCCCTAGGATGAAGAGGAGGTGGCCCTGGGTCTTCCTCCGAAGGCCCAGCCGGACTGTGTCCTTTCCCCAGTTTCTTCCACAGCCACCGGGAGCCACACTCCCACTCCCTGTCAGCTGTTCAACCTCCCCCTCCGAATCAGATTCCAACAGAAGCATGACAACCGGCTCACAGTGCCTCTGCCAGCGAAAACAGGCTCCTGAGCTCCATTTTTGCTGCCACGGCCTCCTACAAGAAAGTTCAAAACATCCTCAAAGATCCACCTCATCCTGGGCATCCTTTTTTTGAACTATTACCTTCTGGCAGACACTACAGGATAATAAAAACAGGGACAAACAGGCTGAAAAACAGCTTCCATCCCAGGGCAGGAACTCTATTGAATTCCAATGTATAGTGCAATGTTAACGCAATATCGGGGGTTTTCAATTCAATGTGTAGAATGTGAAGGATGTGTGTTTGTGTTTACTTTCATAGTCATAATGTACATGGAAGATGGTGTTTAATTTTGTTGTACGAGGTGCAAGGACAATAAACTAACCTAACATAACCTAAACTAAATTACAACCCTCTGCCAAGTGAAAACAGAGCGGGGAGGGGCACATGTCTATTTTCACTGGCTGAGCACTCAAGCCATCACAGGCGCCCCTGGCATGAGTGATGCCAAGCTGGCCACGTCCACCCTAGCCCTGGGTCATGTTTATTTTTTTTCAGGACATTCATATTATGGTTTAACAGAGCACTAGGAATAAATTGTCTTTGTTTCCTTTATCTGTTGGTTGTTGCTTTTATTTTATTTATTCCTTTAAAACGTTAGCTTATATAGTTGCCTATCTTATATCAAACTCTGGGCTGGCCTTTGATGGTAATAATAATTTTTACTTGTTTGTTAGATTTTGGTAGTTGCCTGAAGTGTGAATCTACCTGTTGTGGCTTATTGTAGTAGTTTTCAAACTGTGGTCTGCTTACTCCTGGGGGAGAGGTGGGGGGCGACACAATTTTGTCACAGGGGGTCCACAAAAGCTTAAAGAAATGTTATGATTTAAATCTGAAGACTTGGGATCTGTGGCCATGGTCCACGACCATAAAAGGTAATTAAAAGGAGTCTATAGTGAAGAATAGATTGAGAATCACTGGCTTTTTGGATTGTGCCCACTAATCCACTACGGTTTGTTCAGCAAGCAAGTCACAATTTAAAATGGCAGCTTTCCTAACCCAGCTTCTATCATCATTGAAGCATCTTTCTCATGCATCTTGTTCACACTTTATTGTTTTTCCATTGTTTCTAAATTCTCCATCAAATTTGCAGCCATATAAATTAAGCAAATGTTGTTTTGAAATTTCTCAAGGACGACTACTAATGGGAAAGCTTTTCCCACAGACTTTTCCCTTGGGACAGCTGCAGCTTTGTGAACAAGACATTCCCACTGTCCCTTGGCTCCTATCAGCACATATTGCATGGCTACCATGCACCCTGCACATGCCTCCAAAATTCCCTTCTTCTTAGAAAGACATTTCAAAAGCCAGCTCAGTTCCGGTAGGGGAAAAAAACGATGCTAGAATTCTTTGCCTGCCTTTAGTAGTATGTACTAACCTTCTAAAAAGTCATTCCCAACATCTTCATCAACTTGTTTTGCTAATGAGAGATACTCAAAATCAGGAACACAGGAAATTGACAGCATGTGGGATTTGATTGTAACAGGTTGTAATAATGCATTAAACACCCTTCACTTTGAACAAGTGTTTAAAGATACATAACTGGGAGATGGTAAGTTCTAGTTCTGCCTTAAGCCATGGAGGATGGCTGGGTAACTTTGGGCAAGTCCCTCTCAGCCCAACCCACCTCAAAGAGTTGTTGTTCTGGGGAAAATTACAAGGCAGACATTACATATGTTCGCTGCCTAAAATTAAAAAAAAAAAACTCAAGGTGGTGAAATCCTCATCAGTCAATTACAAAAGGCAGCTTGACTCTGAACAGCTTACATCCTTTGTGTTGATACCTTAAACACCATCAAACATCCATATCTGCCTGTCCCAGATCCTGGGAAGGATTCGGTAGGTGGATTAAAATGTCAAATCCAATCTAAACATCTACACTGTGGGACCAACAACAACAACAATGCACCATAAGAAACTCTTGCTTGCATTCTCTTTTGAACACTAGAGCAGTGATAGTGACCTTTTGGGGGGTTTGACATGACAAAAAATGGAGTAGGAGTAGGAGGGGAGAGGAGGGGAAGGGAAGGAAAGGAGAGGAAGGGAAGGGAAGGGAAAGGGAGGGAATGGAAGGGAAGGAAAGGCTTTATTGGCCAAATGTGATGAGACACACAACAAATTTGAGTCCAGCGCACAAACTCTCAGGGTACATACATAAATCAAGAAATGCCTAATTTGATTCTGTTGGTGTGTCACCTCCCCCCTCCAGCACAAGAGAAACATTTCTCTTTCTCCCCCCCTCCCCATCTAGGCCAGCCTGAACAGCAGCACCCAAGGCTGAGCTTGAAGGAGAGGCCCGGCTCTGGATTTCAATCCCTATCCCCATGGCTGCCTCTCAAACAGCCCTCCCCGTGCTATTGGGGAAGAGGGCGATTGCCCCCACCCAGCGCAGGGCTCCGTGAGGTCCGTCGTGCACCTCTTCCCTTCCTGCTCTCCCTGTGGCCCACCTGAGGCGGCCATGTTCTTGAAGCAGCTTCTCCCGTGGCCTCTGCAGCCCCTAAAGACCACACAAAAGCCCGTCCTATCCTCGTGTGACTTTTGGAGGCTCCGGAGGCAGGGTGGGCTTCAAAAATGTCAGCAACAGGTTCTCTGCCTGGGTGCTGGGTGGGCCTAGTTGGCCTCCTGCATCATGGCAGGAGTCCTGTTTCCCCCCCCCCTCCCCGGGCTCCAGAGACCCTCCGGAGGCCGGAAATGGGCCTGTTTCCGGACTTCTGCAGCCTCCAGGTGGGCCCTGCATCCAAAATGGGCCGCGTGGAGAGTCCTGGAAGGGGAGAGGTGGGAGGGGCAGGGCAGGGTGGGCAGGGCCAGCCAAGGGTGGGATTTGGCGACTCGCCGAACCAGCCATAACTTTAGCTAAACCCGTAGCGCATCACTTCTGTCCAGAGGCCATGAGACACCCCATTCATGCATGCCCTCCACAGCCTCAGAAAAGTGCGTAAGAGCAGGGTGTGCTTTCAAGAATAACTGTTGTTGGGTGTTGGTGAATATTGGTGTGTCACCCAATGCATTGTGGCATGTCACCTTTGACACGCATGTCATGGGTTTGCCATCACTGCTTTGGAGCAGGGGTTCCCAATGGCAGCTCTCAGACATGTGGACTTCAACTCCCAGAATTCCCCAGCCAGTATGTGATCTTATTAGCCACTGTCTCCATGCATAATTTACATAATTTAATTTACATACATAATTTACATAAGTCTTCAGCAGAATTATGCAGAATTATTTGCAGTGCTGCAAAACAGGAGATATCGAAGTACTTACAGTTTTGCCAGAGAAATCAAGTGCAGGAACATTTCAGCATTTAAGGTGCTGATCTTGTTACTGGAAAGATCCCTGGGGAGAAAACGAGCAGATTAAGCTTGTTATCATCCACAATTATGTTTCTTCTCTACACTCAGAACAAGGTGCTGGAAAACACGGATTTGCTCAGCACAGTTGACAAGTTTCAGCTACCAATTACTCCATGCCCCTCTAATACTGGATTATCTATTGGGAGAATTGAGCTGCCATATTCATAAAAAGAGCCCAGAATATTTCACTGATAAAATGCATTCAGGAGGGATAAATAAATGTAATGGGTTGCATTGTGAACACAAAACAACAGTTATTTGAGGGAAGTTACATAAAAATCCACTCCTTAAAACCATTTCTTGGAGCCAAACAAATCCCACTCTCTTTATAGTAGTCTCTTTGGGACTACTGACAGACCAACTATAAATAGGAAAGCAGTGCCTTTCCCTGTTAAAAAGGAAGGATGAAAAGCAAGCATTTCTCTATTCCTGCATTAGCAAATATTTATGCTAGTTTCCCTTTTCTTCCAAAATGTCCCTCTTGATTTAAAAGCCTTTTATCTTCAACCAGGTTTTAAGGACTAGGCTATTTCCATTGGCTTTTTAATTGTAGCTGTAACTCCTTCTTGTGCTTTTAATTATTCTAGATATTTATAAGATAGATAGATAGATAGATAGATAGATAGATAGATAGATAGATAGATAGA
>BLBF01000097.1:2862615-2878310 GCA_015471245.1 Laticauda colubrina
ATAGATAGATAGATAGATAGATAGATAGATAGATAGATAGATAGATACTTGCTGATTGCATTAATCCATCTTGTTTTGGATCTCTTTTGAAAGAAATGGTGTAGGGTCTCCTGCTTGGGAGGGGGGTTGGGCTAGATGACCTACAGGATTCCTTCCAACTCTGTTAATCTGAGACCTAAAACAAGATGGATTGATGTAAGTATTGTGGGCCCAATTGGCAAAGGAAATCTCAGGACCGAATGGGCTGAAAACATGCGGAACAGGCCTTCATCCTACAGCAGATAGACAATGGCTAAAAATGTTGATGGAATGAGACACACACACAAACACATGCAGAGTATAGTTATAAAAAAGCTGTTATAATACTGCTATTTTGATTAATGGTATTTATACATATACACAGGATTGTATATTTGTAAATTTTCACATCCAATTTTCTTGTATTATACAGACTTTAAGCAAAGATTACTTACAAGTATAATCAACATTCAATTTGGTAGCTACAGTTTGTGTTAAATCCCCCACTGGCTGAACCACAGTCCGTTCCCCAGACAATCCTCATTGCTCATTACTGAAAACAATTATGTAAAGAAAAGAAAAAGCAATATTTTTCTCCCACTGAAACCAAATAAAATTTTTTAGAATAAATAAGATTTGTCAAAATACAAGTTTTTTGTTCTGTAGGCAAGAAAATTGTGGCATATTTAAGAGATGTAAGTGTTGCAGCCCCTTCCGAAAACTGAGGGTTTTACTATATTTAATGTTGGGGTGTTCTTTTTTTTCCTGCTTGTCTCTAGCCAAAATAGATCCCACGCCTAAATATTGCGCTTTTCATGTGCAAAGAAGCAACGATTCCTACAGGAAAGCCATGGCTCTCCCGTGTGGTGGGTGGAAAACTCTTGGCCAGAAGCCCCACAAAGGCGTCCAGCTCAATTCACTTCCCTCCCACTCCTAGCCAATTTGCTTGGAGGGACCAAGACCAAAGAAATGCCACTCCACATACTCTGGCTGCAGCCTCCTTGTTTTACGACCTCCAAGTATATTTTCCTTGGCTCTGGGACATGAACAGCTCTTCCCGTGTGCCACAGAGAAGGGCTTCTCCGTCTTCTGCCCCAAGGGTGGAGGGGCTTCCTCTACGTGACATCATCCTGATGCATCCTTCAGTCTGTCTGGGGAGGGAGCGGGCAGCTGGGTTTTCTTAAAGGCCAGGTCCGATGGGCAGCCAGTCTGTTGCCCACCACTCAGGAGTAAAATGCAGACAGGAAAACAGAGGTCCCCAAAGTTGGCAGCTTTCACACTTGTGAATTCTGGAATTCTGGGAGTTGAAGTCCAAAAGTCTTAAAGTTGCCAAGTTTAGGGACCCCAGCAGGAAAAAATGCTTACGAAAATATCACAGCGCTGGAAAGGTTTGGCTCAGGGGCAACTGCAGGGGAGTGGGGCAAAAAAGTCACAATGGTTGCCATTTTTATGTGCATGGCAACATAAAGCAGAGGCTTCAACCACAATTGCAGCTGTCGTTTTCCTTTTATACACACAGACACAAAACTGCAAACACCCCTGGTTTTATTGTTTTGGGGTTAGGTAAAGTTGTTTAAAAACCATGGCTGAGATTAAGGTGTTTTATGTGAATTTAACTAGTTGTGGTCTGTTTTTGAAGACAGTCTAGTGTGATGTGTAAAGCCGCTCTACATGTTTGTGCCAGTGTGTTTCGAGCATCTTTGGAGAAAAATCTAGCTGAGCCACCAGGATCCAAGTTCACCAGATCCTAAACCCGAATTCACAAATGCAACTTATGAAGCCGAAACCTTAGTGCAGAGGTCCCCAAACTTGGCAATTTTTAAGACTTGTGGACTTCAACTCCCAGAATTCTCCAACCAGCATAGCGAATTGAAGTCCACAAGTCTTAAAGTTGCCAAGTTTGGGGACCCTGATTTAGTGCAATCTGCAAACTCGATCACAATATCTCCCCCATGTATCCATCTGGTAATTCAGCCCTCTCTAGTTTAGTTTGTGTGGCTGTCACTTTGTCGCCCAGTCTTTTCAGAGGGTGGGGGCTGCAAAGAATGACATCCCCAGGGACCCACTCTGCCACTCATTACTTTTAGGGCCTGACCACAACATTATCAAGTCCATCTAAACTGTGTCAATTTAAGGCAGGAAGGTTAACTAAAACAATTACAGTATTAGACAAAATCTATTTCTAGCAATGCTTGAACCAGTTTCTCAAACATGGTGAATATTTTAGGAGTTGATCTGCTTCAAAGATCATCTTTAGATTCTTTCTTCTTCGTTTGCTCTGCTTATTATTATTATGTTGCTCCTTTAATGTTGTTGTGTGTGTTTCTACTTTTTAAAAGTAGTTAAAAATGCTGGTTTTGAGAACTTTTGTTTCCTTACCCAGCGGTGAGATTCAAAAAAATTTACTACAAGTTCTGTGGGCATGGCTTGGTGGGTGTGGTTTTGTGGGTGTGGCAGGGGAAGGATACTGCAAAATCCCCATTTCCTCCCCACCCCACTAACCTGCTTTCCAGCTCCATTCTCCTGTGCAGGGCAACCAAAGGAGACCCAACCAATCAGCTGGGACTCAATGGGAGGCAGAGAAGAGATGGGGTTGGCGGGGCCAATCAGAGGTGGCATTGGTCAGTTCTCCAAACTACTTAAAATGTCCACTACCGGTTCTCCAGAACTGGTCAGAACCTGCCGAATCCCACCTCTGTCCCTACTCCTTCCTGAAGGAGGGTCCTAACTTCCTGTTGGAGGCCCTTGTAAATCCTTCCATAGGAGAATGGCCTCCTCCGCAGGAAAGTCTCCATTGGCTGCATCATTGGCAAATGTGGGCACCTAGAAAGAAACAGGTGGTTTCACCCACAGAGACCACCGATACCCTCTCCCACACAGCACATTCCTGAGTCTGGGCTGAGACAATCATAAAAGTGACCCCTGGCAAGAGGGCAGATCGAAGCATGTGCAATGTGTTGTGCACAAGGACCAGCTTTAGAGGCTCCTTCATCGCGCATGATTCTCCTCCAGAACAGCAGAAGGGGTTCTCCTGTGAGCCCATTTAAAGAGCCAATGTTCTGCTGCCAAGGGTGATGTCATGTTCCCATGATGTCATCAGCACAGAGAAAAGTGGGCAGACTGGGAGTCTTATGCTCTCTGTGGTGTTTCTGATGTGTGGTCTGTAACCACAGCCTTGATGGGGAAAGCATCTGTGCACATCAAGACTGCAGCCAGTCACAACTTTGCAAGGAGGGAGATTGCAGTAGGCCAACCCAACGGTAGGGACAATGATTCAGGGGTTAATGCCAGGCTGTTAGGTGGAGCTCAACATCAAGAGAACAAGGCTGCCAAATGCACCCCTAGTCTTTTGCTCTCTGGCCTGGCTGCCAGTCCATTGAGGGCTGATTTTGGCCCTTAGAAGCCCCACCTGCATTTACCTATTCAGCTACCCCACCCCTTTATTCAGCACAAAAGATACTCCTAAGAGATATCTCTGTTTCACTGTCTTTCTCACAGAAAGAATATTGCTTTGCTTGGGATTTATCTGAATATTGTTTTACAGCTGATTTTATTGTAATTTTATCCACCTGGATTTCATTATAATAATCCTGTACAGCACCCGGTGACATAAACCTAATAGCTACTGAACACCTGAACAAGCTCCAGCTGAACTGAAATCCCAGTCTTGACCAACCCAATATTTCATTATGACATTGTTCTAGCATCCTCAATGTTCTTTTAAATGTCACACTCTTGAAGCCAGACATTCTTCAGTTTTTAATCCCTTCTGTGTCTTTGGATCATGCCTACATTAAAATTATACATTAGGGACTATTACCAAATCAATCAAATGTTGCATGAAGGGGAGTCAAAAACTCAACATAGTGACCACAACAATGCCATCAAAACCCTGTTTTGTTTTCCATGGTGAAGCAAAGCATCAATTAATGGATAAATAAACACACATTATTTCATATGTGACGAGATTTGATTTTTGCCGTAAACAATTTTTGCAATGACAGTTTAACAAGGCTTTTTAATTATAGTAGCAATCTATCTTCATTTTTTAAAAATTTCTTAGTTTGGAAAAAATAGCAACCCGTATTTGTTTTTGTTATTCAGTTTTCATGGTCCAAATGCCATGGCAATTAAAATATTTATTAGAACAGACAGCAAAACACTTACGGAATGAATAATGTTTGCAGTTTTCTGAGGATAAGACAACATCCACACAAAATAACCCAAAATAACCCAATTTTTTAATCAATATGTATTTATGGCAATTTTAGAGAAATGCAATATGACATCAAAGTTGCTGCATCTCTCCTGCCAAGCTGCTCCTTCAGTCCTGCAGAAAAGCCCCCTGCCCCATTTGTAAATAGGAGGCTGGCAAGCCAGAGGGTTGATTAGGCTGTTGCTATGGCAAATGCATTCACATCACAAGTGCAGACAGACACTGCAAAACAACTGTGTCAGCCATACAAGATTGCTGACTCTCATCCATTAACCCTTCCCTTCCCAGGGAATGGGGTTTCTTGTTGAATTAAGGCAAGCAACGGCCAAGAAAATCTCTGGTTTGCCTTTTCGTGCTGAGGCGAGTTGCAGTTGCAGTTGCATTGATTTTTGATCTCCCTTTCTCTTTTTCTCTTTTTTTCCACATGGCACCGTGGCACATTTTGGGCACTTTGCATGCTGCCCCATGGAAATTAAAACAAAATGTATGATTATAAATTCAGAGAAAACCTTAAGACAAAAGTTAGCCACCTCTTCAAATAGCACTCTGAGCCACCTCCACGCAGAAACAATTCCTTCAGTGCTCACTACATATTGAAAATTCACTTTATTTTGATTTCTTAATGTACGCATGCTGCCTTCTCAATTTTGTTTTTTTTTTCTCACTGCCAGAAAAGTGATGGAACAGTTGAAGAAGAGAGGAAGAATCGGTAATCGGTAACCTACATTAAACGTAGGTTACATTAAACGTAACCCTACATTAAATGTGCATTTGGATAGGAATCTTTAATTCTTTACTGTATTAATCCTGGATTATTATTTATTATTTTTTTTCCTGGATTTTTTTCTTTTTGCTTCTTTTTCTTCTTTTCCCTTTTTTTCTGGACTTTTCCCCCCCTTTTCTTTTTTGCATTCAATCATAAAGGCTTGATTCTTTTGTATAGGAGCAGAGTATTTATAGACTGACAATTTCTCCAGATCCTTTTGTTTTTCTCTTGTTTCCTTCTTTCTAAATGTTTTAAACCATTTAAAAACTCCCGTCTGACACAGGAGGGAGGGTTTAAGGACAGGACTCTGGGTGAGCTCCCAGGCCTTCCTCACAAGAGCCTGGTGAGAGAAACTCAGTCTCCCAATGGCAGTTTAGGCTGTGATTTGCTGTGATTCACCTGATCTTTGACAAGTCCTAATTTAACTCTCTCTCTCAAATACACACACACACACACACACACACACACACACAAACCTCCTTGGCTCTTCCAATGCAAAGCTGTTTTTGTTTAAAAGCCAGAAGCTGTGGTTTGTTTACACCCCAGGTTAGGATTGTCAACACCAAGGGGTCTTTAAACTTGGCAAGTTGGACTTCAACTCCCAGAATTCCTGAGCTAACATAACTGGAAGAGGAATTCTGGAAGTTGAAGTTCACAAGTCTTAAAAGTTCTCAAGTTTGGGGACCCCTGCTCTACACAATAAGCTCATATAGTTAAGATGACTGGGAACATCACTGTTTCCTACAAAACCATGTTTAGCCGTTTCTAATTCTCTTCAGCCATAGAGGAAAGAGCCATGGCATGGCATGGAGGGCAGAGCCAGCCAGGAGAGGGATTTGGGGCTTCTCCAAACAGCGAGGGGTCTCCCAAACCCCTGTGAACCCCCACCAGCCCACCCCTGGTCCTGTAAGAGCATGCCACCTTCTCTGCCCTAGTCTTATCTCGTCTATCTCGTCTTATCCTAGTCTATCTGTGCAAAACCAAATATATCCAAATTGTTAAACTCCCTTTCAGAGGTCTTAGTTGCCGGTCTTCCAGTCCATTTGATGTCCTTCCCCATATTCAGCAGATCAGAGTATTGGGTGACGCAGGTGGGGTCTTTCTCCAGAGCAGAACTGTTCCATGGTGGGAAGATCTCCCAGGAACCTTCCTTAGTCAAGCAGGGAAATTAGGCTTTCGAGTTTCTTACTGACTGAGACTGACTGCATACAGTACAGGTAAACCTTGCTTACTGTCTGTCTTGTGCAGCAAGGGTTCAAAATTACAAGGTTGCTAAAAAAAAAATAACTTTGCAATCCAGGAGTGACCTTCATAATGTAAAATGGTGGTGTGATTGCCATTACCGTCAGTATGAGTTGCCTTGGTTTATTGGTTTGTTTTCCTCCTTCCCCTTGCAGAGTTTAGAGAAAAAGGGATTATAAGAGAGTAAGCATACACACAATGGGCAATACACAGCAAAGGGGATGTATTGGCCCTGGCATCGCTTTACAAATGGCAGAAGAGGAAAGCCCAGTCACAGTCATAAGTTTTCCCACTTAGCTTCCCACTGTTTCACTTAGCATCAGAGCTGCTGGTCCCAATTCTAGACTCTAAATGAGGACACTTGTCCTGGAAATCAGAGAATGGGAAACAAATAAATAGAGGCTGAAAACTTCTGCCCTTTTTCGGGTGGAATTCCTCTTTTGTGCCAACTGTTCCAATGTGACAAACGGGGCTTGCATTTTTAATTCAGAGAGCTGCATTTTTACCAGTTGAATTAAAGTTCAAAATGAGACTTTGCTACATAACTAAACCTTGCCTTTATGCCTTGTTCTTCAGCACCTGGTGATCAACAGCACCTATTTTCCCTGGGCCTCGGGGCATTTAAGGAAGGACAATCCAGCTGTTACAGTGGGGGGTTGGGGAGACCTCATAAGATTCCGAACAACATACCGAGCCCCTCCCGTCCCTCCCATTTCCCCACACCCTGCTTTTCTGCAGTGGAAGAGAAAGGAGGAGGAGGAGGAGGAAGAGGAGGAGGAAGAGGAAAAGGAAGAAGAAGAGGAAGAAAAGGAGGAGGAAGAGGAAGAAGAGGAGGAGAAGGAGGAGGAGGAGGAGAAAAAGGAAGAGGAAGAGGAAGAAGAGGAATAAGAAGAGGAGGAGGATCTGCCCTTTAAAATCTTCCAAACGAAACTCTGGTTTTAAAAATGATTCCCCGAGAAGAACCTCAGGAACTGTGATCTGCTAAAGCAGTGGACCCCAACTTTTGTGACTTTGCAGACCAATGGGGGCGTGGGGGTGGAGAAGAAATAACTCCATGCAAGCTGCAGTGGAGCACATGCATGCAGCTCCATTTGTCCGAGGGGCAGGCACCCACACGTATGTGTGAAGTTCCATTTGCATGAGTGGCGGGCATACTCGCCTCTTGTGCAAATTGAGTTGTGCCCAGGAGCTCACCTGCTTGCCACTTGCTCAGCCCAGTTCCGAACGACTGTGGCCCAGTAGCATGCCACAGGTCGGGGACTACCCCCCCCCCGCATGCTAAAGCATTTGCAAGTGGTCCCAAGCGAAAGTCCTCATAAATCCAAGAGGAATGCCTCTGGTTTTGTGAAATGTCAAACAGTTTTTTAAAATTCTATTGACGTCAGAGAGAAATCTTCCAGAATGAGCCATTTCCCATATGGGCTTCAGGAAAGATAACATCATGCTTGCAAAATGGGACACATTTCTCTTGCAACACATGCACCAAAAGCAGATTCAAAGAGCCAAGGAGCCCTCCATCTCCTTCAAGAATTGCAGGACAGGGTTAACAGCTCACCGACTGGACTGGAGAGGACAGAGATGAGCAGGAATGTTCACTTTCCAGGAACATCAGTATGTCAAATATAGGCAGGAAAGCTAGATTGAACATCTTTTCAAAATGTGAAAAGTGTGAACACAGATGCTCCCTCAAAAAGAGTCAATTTCCATTTTTTCTTAGGCTAAAACTGCCATCTACAGACCCCTCACATCCTGGACATAAATTGTTTCAACTTCTACCTTCAAAACAACACTATAGAGCCTTGCACACCAGAACAACTAGACACAAGGACAGTTTTTTTCCTGATCGCCATCATTCTGCTGAACAAATATTTCCCTCAACACTGTCCAACTATTTACAAAATAAATTGTAGAGGGTGTGCATACGGTCCCTGTCCTATTGTCTCTTTTTATTTTTCTTACATGTATCCATTTCATGTATTCATAACTATGTTTATACTTATACCTGTTATCTTATAATCACTTGACAAAATAAAATAAAGTCTGCATTACTATTATTCTTCTCATTCTTCCTATTACCTATGTCTTCCATTTATGACTAGAACCATGTTGCTTGTATCTTTACAATTGTTTTATTTGGTCCCTAATATGATTTGATTGCTTATTAGTAACCTATGACTATCACTAAGTGTTGTATCTTATGATTCTTGATTAATGTATTTTGTTTTTTCCTTAGGAACACTGAGAGCATTTGCACCTGAGACAAATTCCTTTGTGTGTCTAATCACACTTGGCCAATAAAGAATTCTATTCTATTCTATTCATTCCATTGCATTCTGTTCTGTTCTGATTCTGATTCTGATTCTGATTCTGATTCTGATTCTATCCTATCCTATCCTATCCTATCCTATCCTATCCTATCCTATCCTATCCTATCCGAGAAAAGGAAACCCAGAGACTTTGTGGAATGTAAAACTAGTTACTTCTTGGTTCCCAACTAATAAATCTCAAGAAAAAAAAAATCTGTGCATTCTGGGAGGAGGTAATCTCCTGTTCGAGCAGGGGGATTGACTAGAAGTCCTCCAAAATCCCTTCCAATTCTATTATTCTATGTTTTATGTTCCAGATCAGCCATAGGAGCCACAAGGCATCCTGGATTACAACTCCCATGATTCTCAGTCAACAGGGAAGGATCAGAGCAGGCAAACTGATCTCTGGATACCAAGATATTGTTTCCCCAACTCCACCTTTGAGAAGGCAGTGAGGAATTTAAGTTTTTATACTCCTTTAATTTGGAGTTCTCCCAAACGTCTGTCATCCAGAACCAATTTCTCAGGTAATCCTTCTTGGAGTCCAATTCAATTTTCCAATTTTCAAGCTTTTTCTCCCTGATGGATTTGCTATATTTAGCTATGACTGCAAAGGAGTTTAATACCAGAAGAGGGATGGATTTAGAAGCAGAAAAGAATTCCCAAGAGAGATTATGTGTGTCTATGTTTGCATATAAACTGTTTGCTTTCTCAGAACACAACAGATAAATAATTCAGGTCAGCTGGTTAAACCTCAAAAAAAGAAAAAGAAAAAAGAGGAGAGGAGAGGAGGGGAGCAGGAAAGTCCAGGGAAGAGAATAAAAAAATACAGATGCTGGTCAATTTTCTCCTCAGGAAACACACATAAAAAGGGGCAGGTTTCAGTCACACAATTGTGGCTGCCATCTTGACTTTCCCTACTCCTCCCCATAGGCACCCTATGCAAAACGCACTAAACCAAGAGAATGAACATATAAATGTTCCACTCATGCATCCACACACATATATTGCAAGCTGATGAGCACTGACTATTTGATGCAAATGTTAAGTGTAGCTAGATTAACATTTTAGTCACATGTAATTCTAAGCTGAGGTGAGTGAGCAGAATGTGCAGAGGAGTAAAACTCGGAATAACAGAATAACAGAGTTGGAAGGGACCTTGGAAGTCTTTTAGTCCAACCCCCTGCTCAGGCAGGAGACCCTTTACCATTTCAGACAAATGGTTGTTCAATCTCTTCTTAAAAACCTCCAGGGTTGGAGCACCCATAGATTCTGGAGGCAAGTTATTCCATTGCTTAATTGTTCTCATTGTTAGCAAATTATTCCTTAGTTCTTAGGTTGCTTCTCTCCTTGGTTAGTTTCCAGTCATCGTTTCTTGTCCTGCCTTTTGGTGCTTTGGAAAATAGGTTGACCCCCTTGCCTTTGTAGGAGTCCCTCAAATATTGTAATGCTGCTATCATGTCATCCCTAGCCCTTCTTTTCACTTGACTAGACATACCCAATTCCACCCAACTTGTAGAAACTCTGAGGTTATGTCCATGTCTTGTTTTTTGCCAATAGTACAGGAAATATTTGTCCTCTTCCTGGTTTTTAGACCTTCTACTTCAGGTCCAAGATTAGCCAAAATGAGTTAGGTGATGCTGTCTGCTATGAACTTCTGCAGCCATAATCTACTTAAATCCCTCCCGCTGTTAAAAAGATAAATTCCAGCAATAACAATAGCAACCATCATTCACATTAAATAAACTGAGGCAAAATGATCGCACAGACTGACTACAAACAAACAACAGCATGACAAAGCAGCAACAATGACACACTGGAAGAGCTGCAAGAAATACCATCTGTCTGCAAAGAAGTATTGTGGGACCACAAAATAAACAAATAGAAAATAGCAATAGCAGTAGCACTTAAGACTTATATACCGCTTCACAGTACTTTACAGCCAGGGTTGGGCTGTTGGGGGTTCGCAGAGGTTCGGGTGATCCTTTAGCTAATATTCTGCGCAGTTCAGAGCCCATTTTGGGTGCAGGAAAGTGCAGGGTGTGGGCAGAGGCTCGGGGAGGGTGAAAAACGGGCCTCCCAGAAGTTTGGGAAGGCCAGAAATGGGCCTGTTTCCGGCTTCCACGGACCCTCCGGCGACTGGGGAGGCTGTTTCCACCCTCCCAGAGGCTCGAGGAAAACCTCCGGAACTCATGGTGGGCAAAAACACCCCCACCCCCACCACCACGGTGCAGGAGGCTGACTAGGCCACGGCCACATCCACCCAGCAACCAGGCAGAGAACCCCTTGCAAAAAATTTTTGAAGCCCACCCATTTACAGCCCCTTCTAAGTGGTTTACAGAGTCAGCCTCTGGCCCTCAACAATCTGGGTCCTCATTTTAGCAACTTCGGCAGGATGGAAGGCAGAGTCAACCTGGAGCCTGGTGGGATTCCAACTTCTGGCTGTGGGCAGAGTCAACCTGCAATACTGCACTCTAATCACTGCACCAAGATGACCTCCTTCCTTCCACTTACCTTCCTTCCTTCCTTCCTTCCCTCCTTCCTCCCTTCCTTCCCTCCTTCCTCCCTTCCTTAGCAATAGCACTTGGACTTATATACCGCTTCACAGTGCTTTTACAGCCCTCTCTAAGCAATTTACAGAGTCAGCCTCTTGCCCCCAATAATCTGGGCCCTCATTTTAGCAACCTCGGCAGGATGGAAGGCTGAGCAGATCTTGAGCCTGATGGGATTCAAACTGCCAAATTGCAGGCAGCCGGCAGACAGCAGAAGTAGCCCTGCAAGTACTGCACTCTAACCAATGCACCACCGAGGCTCAAAATGAAGAAGCGACGTTGCTCTTGGACATTTCTTATCTCTATGGCCCTGCGGAGCCAAAGACATAAGAAAGGACTTTTTAAAAACTTTTGGAGACGATATTTGAGATCAAATGGCAGGGAAGTTCAGGCACAACCTTTCGATATCTCTTCATCCAAGTGTTTTAAAGTTTTCAAATACACTCTATATGCTTTTTAAAAAAATGATTGTTGTATTATTTCTTTTCCACCCAGATACGAGAAGGGACAGCGTATCAATTGGCTGACATATAAGCTTGCAGGAGAGAGGTGCCTTGCATAGACTAGAGTGTGCCACTCTCGGTACATCTCTTCACTGTCCCCAAAGAAACAAACCAGTGCCTCACCATCACTCATCAGACAGCAAATAGTCCAGGACAAGGCTTCCCTTCTGATCAGACAAGGATGAAGGAACACCGTTCTCAACAAATTAATCGGAAAGCACATTCCTTACTGGTAAAGCAATTCTTGGTGCACAAGGTTCTCGGTGAAGCCAAAGTCCACCCAGCAGCTAAGAATGTCAACAACACCTCCCTTTAAGCCAGGGGTCTCCAACTTTGACAACTTTAACACTTGTGGACTTCAAATGTCCACAAGTCTTAAAGTTGCCAAGGTTGGAGACCCCTGTGTTAAGCTCACAGCTTTGCTCCATGTGGAAGAGGCAACTGGGAAACACTCCCATGCGCTCCAAAGTCTTTGTTTTGATCATGAACCATCTGGGAGAAGAAGACTCCTTATTATTCCCTTCCCTCCCAAACAGCTGGCTCTCTGCTTCCCAGCTGCAAGGAGTGTCAACCCAGGATGGATAAAGGGGGAGGCAGACACCATCCTTCTTGCCAGTGACCCAGGAGAAAAGAGTGGAAGCCTCTCTGCAAAAGCCACACCCTGCTCTGTTCCCAGAGTCAAGAATAGCCATGTTCTTTCATTCCAAGAACTGCAGATCCCACCCGGGAGGAGAAAGAAGCTACTGTGACCTCATGCAGCTCTTTTACGCAGAAACTGTGATCCTTGTGTGCATTCCTCACCCACCCGGGTGCGTCCGGAGTCACAGTGCACAAGGGGAATAACTAGAAGTTATTCTGTGAGAAAAGGGTGACATGAATAAAAAGGGAGGCAAGTGAAAGGGCCAGGCAAGGGTCACCACACTATAAAAAAGATGTTGAGGCTCCAGAAAGAGTGCAGAGAAGAGCAACCAGGATGATGAGGGGACTGGAGACTAAAACATACAAAGAACAGTTACAGGAATTGAGCTTGGCTAGTCTAGGGAAGAGAAGGACCAGGGGAGACATGATAGCAGTCTTCCAATATTTGAGGGGCTGCCATAGAGAGGAGGAGGAGGGTCATGCTATTTTCCAAAGCACCTAAAATCTAGACAAGGAATAATGGATGGAAACCGATCAAGGAGAGATTCAACCTGGAAATAAGGAGAAACTTTCTGACAGTGAGAACAATCTTGTCTTCAGAAGTTGTGGGAGCTCCATCATTGGAAGCTTTCAAGAAGAGATTGTCAAGCAATGGTGAATTTCCTGCTTGGACAGGGGGTTGGACTAGATGACCTATAAGGTCCCTTCCAACTCTGTTATAAGGGTAGCGAATACTGCAACCAGGCTCAGTTAGAAACTGGGGTCAGTTGCTGCACTGAGATGGAGCTCTGTGCTTGAGAAAGTCACAGCCAAACGATGGGGCCTCTTCCTCCTGACAAAGGCCGGTTTCCATAAATAAAGTTGCTTTCATTATGCATCATATCTGAATCTCCTTTTATGCACCCGATATCAGCACCACCTACCACCTTGGAGCACAAAGGCCTACTCTGGCCTGCCTTGCCATCTAACTTATTTTCTGGGGTTCTTGTTTAGATAAGAGAGAGGGGACATGGTATGCAGTGCTGGGATTCAAAAATTTTTACTCCTGGCTCTGTGGGCATGGCTTGGTGGGCATGGTTTGGTTTGGTGGATGTGGCATGGCTTGGTGGGCATGGCAGGTATCCTGTTCTGCAGGTACCTGTACTGCAGGTATCCAGTATCCTGTTCTTCCAGCTGCAACTAATGAAAGGGATCAGGGCCCTTTCCTCTCCCGTAAGCCACGTTGCTCCCTTCTCCCTTCCTCCCTGCGTGCCCTAGGATAAAGAGGGGATGGCCCTGGGTCTTCCTCTGAATGCCCAGCTGGATTGTCCTCTTCCCCCATTTCTTCCACAGCCACCAGAGCCACACTCCCACTCAGCTCCTCAGTCTTCCTGTCAGAGTCAGACTCCAACAAGGGCATGACAGATATACCACAAAATCCCATTCCCTCCCCACCCTACTAACCTGCTTTCCAGCCCCATTCTCCTATGCAGGGCAACCAAAGAAGACCCAGCTGGGACTCAATGGGAGGCGGAGAATATGGTTGGCGGGGCCAGTCAGAGATGGGATTGGCCGGTTCTCCGAATTTCCACTACCGGTTATCCAGAACTGGCCAGAACTGGCTGAATGCCACCTCTGATGGTATGCCATCTTGGATTCTGGGGGCAAGGAACAAGTTCTAAATGCAATAAATAAACAGATATTGGTGTTGAGATATGGGCCACAGCACTTTGAATCGGCCAGTGTGTCAACTGCAGCCACACAATCCTGGGAAGAGATGCAGCTGCTTTCAGTAACTGCATAGCATGCTTCTACATGCTTCTGCACGCTCAAAATGAAGCATTAGAGAAAATGATAAAAACAACATATAGATTTAAAGCCAGAAATATTATTGTTAGGTATATTGCCTGAAAAATATGATAAAGGGGTATATTTAATATTACATGTGTTGACAGCAGTAAGAAATGTATTTGCCCAACATTGGAAAAATGAGGGAATTCCGACAGATGAAAGTATAATTTAAAAATATTAGACTGTGTGGAAATGGATAGGTAAACATTAAAAATAAAGGAGAAAAAAGACACAGAATATTTTTTAACATGGGATTTGTTTTACAAATGATTAGACAACAAAGGCAGAAATTAAAAGTTGGAAGAAGACTATTAATTATGAGTAAATATTGTTATTAGCATTGATAGTATGTATAAGTAAGCTGACTCAAACAATACACTGTATTTCAAGCACTCATATGTGATAAAGAAAAATATGTACAAATAAAACCTATTTTAAAATGTGAAGCATTGCAGTCCTCTTCCTAATGATTCCTACTGCTTATTCTTCACAATGACTCTGTGAAGAATATTTGCTTATTAAAAGGTTAGATTTCTCAGCAGTTCTCACTGGGAGTTTGCCATGGATAGACAAACCTATGGAGGTCGCTGAATCCGGAACTGGAAGGATTCTCCTTTGTTTTGGCCCAGAGGGTCTGGGGTCACTCTAGGGGTGGGACCCTAAGGGGCAGGGGCTGGTTCCGTTGGCAGGTGATTATGACATGATTAGGTGATATGCCAGCTATGAAGTAGGAAGGCTTGGCATGCGATGCAGCTATTAAATTGCAGCTACAGCAGTGACTCTTAACCACAATATGTTCCCATAGCTAATTTAATAAGTGGTTTATGTGTCATCCAAACCTAGATAGTTAATTCCCCTTCTGGACACAGAGAAGAGGAGGCCTACAGCAGCATAGTGCATCCCTGGGAAGTAAGCAGGAAATGAAATGGGGAATAGCAAGGCGGGGATGGAGAATTCCTCTACCACCCACCCAGCCACCCACATACCTGTCTTATATGGTTGGCCCCAATCCTGAAGACCTTTGGAAAGGCTGTTAACTTCTGGCCTTTTCCTTGGACAAATGGAACAAGGATGAGTGAGGGTTCTCAACGGGCGAGTTATAAATATATTTTAGTTCTGATCATCATTTGAAACAGCTTTAGTGGTATGTATTATTATTTTTTTCTATTTTTCTCTAATGATTCTACACATCACCCAGATTCACATTGTTTGGGCTGGGAAGGTATACTTTTATAAAAGGTAAAGGAGTCTCTGCAGGTTTTACTCTGCTGGTCATTGTTGTTGATTTTTTGGGGAGGGGGTGGTGCTCATTTCCATTTCAAGGCCATTGAACCAGGGCTGGCCAAAGACATTTCTACTGTCATGTGGCCAACATGCCCTCATGGAACGCTGTTACCTTCCCACTGTAGTGGCACCTATTTATCTACTCACATTTGCATGCTTTTGTACTGCTAATTTGGCAGGAGCTGGGGCATGGATGGGAGCTCATCCTGTCGCATGGTGCTTGGGTTTTGAGTCTGGGCTGCTGGCTTTCCTTAACCACTGAGAAGCCATGTAAATGAAGAAAGAAAGAAAAAAGGAAGGAAGGAAGGAAGGAAGGAAGGAAGGAAGGAAGGAAGGAAG
>BLBF01000097.1:2878320-2888838 GCA_015471245.1 Laticauda colubrina
AAGGAAGGAAGGAAGGAAGGAAGGAAGGAAGGAAGGAAGGAAGGAAGGAAGGAAGGAAGGAAGGAAGGAAGGAGACAGGTAGAGAAGGAGGGAGGGAGAGGAAGTAAGAAAAGAAAAAGAAAAGGAAAGATAGAAGGGGAGGGAAGGAGGGAGAAAGAGAGAGAGAGAAAGAAAGAAAGAAAGAAAAGGAGGGGGAGAGTAGAAGGAAGGAGAGAAAGAAGAAAAGGAAAGGAGGGGAGGGGAGGGAGGGAAGGGGAAGGAGGGAGAGAGCAAGAGAAAGAGAGAGGAAAAAAAAAAGAAAGAAGGAAGGAAGGAAAGAAAGAAAGAAAGAATTCCAAGCCTACCCATCCCACCAAAGACCATTTTCCTCCAAAACTATAAGAACAGAACAAAGCAAGATATGGTCAGCCGCCCATTCATAGCCAATACATCTGGGACCCTGTCAAACAGCAAAAGCAACTAGTAAATCATAATCAGACTGAAAAGCATTACCAGCAAACACCATGATTAATCAGCATAAGATTGGCTTCGCATGTAATGAGAACTGTTCAGGCGATGGCCAATCATACAGGTCTCTGGATTATGTATGGCTGTGAAGAACTACTACTAGGGGAAGGGGCACATTCTTTCTCGACCCATAGAACATACAACATATAATAACAGTGTTGGAAGGGACCCTGGAGGCCTTCTAGTCCAACCCCCTGCTCTAGCAAGGGACCCCATACCATTTCAGACAAGTGACTGTCCAGTCTCTTCTTAAAAACCTCTAGCAGTGAAGCACACCCACAACTTCTGCAGAGAAAGCCGTTCCACTGGTTGATTTTCCTCCCTGTTAGGAAGTTTCTCCTTCGTTCCAAGTTCTTCTCTCTTTGATCAGTTTCTATCCACAATAAGTAGTCCTTGACTTATGACAACGTCAAGGACGAACTGTAGATACAAAGATCAGAAAAGCTCAGGCAGTGGTCTTAAGGACATCGTGGTGGAAAATGTCAATCTACACGTCACAACATAATCCATCAGATCGAGTCCTTCACAATGATAATGAAATTGATTATGGATCAAAAAAAGATGGAAGGAAAGGCAGCATTCGGACTTGCTGCTTCTCCCAAAGGACACCGGATTTGCGGGGGGGGGGGGGGAAGGACCCTGCATAGTCTCAAACTGAAAATCAGGGTGAACACAATGAAAGGACAGGGTCACACCCAGAGGTGGCATTCAGCAGGTTCTGACCAGTTCTGGAGAACGGGTAGTGGAAATTTGGAGAACTGGCCAATCCCACCTCTGACTGGCCCCGCCAACCCCATCTATTCTCCGCCTCCCATCGAGTCCCAGCTGATTGGCTGGGTCTCCTTGGGTTGCCCTGCACAGGAGAATGGAGCTGGAAAGCAGGTTAATGGGGTGGGGAGGGAAGGGGGATTTTGCAGTATATCCTTCCCCTGGCACGCCCGCCAAGCCACGCCCGCCAAGCCACACCCACAGAACCAGTAGTAAAGAAACTGGAATTCCACCACTGGAAGGAAGACAGCAACGAAAGGAGAAGGAAGAGAGGAACAAAAGGGGAAGAATGAGAGGAACAAAGGGAAGGAAGCAGAGGTGATCTTCAGCAGGTTCTGGAGAACAGGTAGCGGACATTTTAAGTAATTCCAAAAACCAGCCAACCCCACCTCTTCTCTGCCTCCCATTGAGTCCCAGCTGATCGGCTGGATCCTCTTTAGTTGCCCTGCCCAGGAGAATGGAGCTGGAAAGCAGGTTAGTGGGGTGGGGAGGGAAGGGGGATTTTGCATTATATCCTTCCCCTGCCATGCCCACCAAGCCACGCCCACAGAATCGGTAGTAAAAAAATTTGAATCCCACCCCTGGTCACCCAGCAACAGCAGTGGCATTGCTTTGCCCCAAAGACTTGGCTTCTCCCCACATCAGCCTCCATCTCCTCTTTTGGGACCCCAGATAGTGGACCCCATGCCACGTGCAGCTGCACTGGGAAAGCTGCCACCCCTGTCTTGATTCTCACACTGACGGCGCTCCTGCCGAGGGGCTCCCAGAGAAGCCCATCTTCTGCTGAGCCCCTTGCCAGGTTGATGAAGCCTGCATCCCACCCACCCAGCTGTCTTCCAGCACCTTAATGCCACAATAATCTGTTCTTTTAATCTTTTCCTCATAAAAGAATAATGGATCGCCCTGCATAAAAGTCCAACCGCATTTGCAATTGTTAACAGCTGACAAGGGGAGAGGGAGAGAAGAAAAGGCTCCCCTGCTGAAGTGCAACGTGTCCATTTGTGCTTCTCTGTGCTCAGCCCAGAAAGGCAACTTTCGGGTTCGGAGGTTCGGAAGGCCGGCCCGGTGCCAACCAGAGCATGTAGCTCCTCTCTGTTGTTTGCTTGTGATCTTGCAAACAGGACCCACTCAAGTATCTGGTGCGTTGTCTGATGCGTGTAGCCCATTGGCTCTCAGGTCTCCAAAGAAAACATCTGTGCATTCCAGACACATTTGGTAAGGGGAGCAAAGCCCATCCTGAAGCAAAGTTTTACAGCCGCCACAGAACACACTAAAGACTGCTGGCAAGCGGCAGTGGAAAAGTCCTGTTTAAAATGTTATTCCAAGGATGGTGGCTGCCAGAGCCTCAAATTAATCATTAGAATGTGTCTTTGGAGGAGAGGAGGAGGAGGAGGAGGAGGAGGAGGAGGAGGAGGAGGAGGAGGAGGAGGAGGAGGAGGAGGAGGAGGAGGAGGAGGAGGAGGAGGAACAGCGCATTATGTAACATTCATCCACCTCCAGATTAGAAAACAGCACCGCGTGTTTCACTTATTCCCCCCTTTCTTTCTGCAGGAGCGGAAAGGACAACTCCGCTGACAATCATGAGCTGCTCTTGGACTCCAAGCTGGCCCTGAACAGAAGCCAGGCCAGGTCTCTCTCTCTCTCTCTCTCTCTCTCTCTCTTTCTCTCTCTCTCTCTGTCTCTCTCTCTCTCTCTCTCTCTCTCACACACACACACACACACACACACACACACGAGATAAGGAAATCCCACCACTTTGGAAGGACCTTCCCAAGGAGGAAAAAGAGCTACCAGGGCTGAAGGTCCACAATTCAGATCTCCTGCAAGTTTTCAGATAAGAGAATAACAGAGTTGGAAGGGTTGTGTGATGACCCAGAGTGTAACACAAATGTAACAAAATCCAAAACGTAAATAAATGTCCTCTAATGCCTCCAACTTGGCCTCACTGTTCGATAATTCTCAGCTGGACATAAAACGTATTCAAAAATTGTTTTTAAAAGAAAGCAAACTTAAACAGTCCAAACTTAATGAGCAGATAGAGGTGAAATAAAAAAACAAAACAAACTACAATGAAGAAATTTCCACAATGGACCAGGATAAGTAATTACCAACTGCAAGGAGAAAACAAGGCACAGTCTGTAGGAAGGATGCCAACCAAGATAACTTCAGCCCAGAATAAAACCCTTGGCTTCTGGCAATGCTGTGTTGTAAGCATCTTTCTTATATACTCGTCTCCCCAGGTGCAACCAATGAGGAGGATCATGACCGCTTCCTCTCTCATAAGCCAAGCTGTTTCCTTCTCCATCCTCCCTGCATGTCCCAGGACGGAGAGGGGATGAGCCTGGGTCCTCCTCTGACTGCTCAGCCGGCCTCTGCCCTTCCCCAGCCTCCTCCACAACCTCTGGACCCACACCTCCACTCCCTGTCGGCTGTTCTTCCTCTCCCTCAGAGTCCGACTCTACCAAGGGCATGACAGGTTGGAAGGGACCTTGGAAGTCTTCTAGTCCAACCTCCTGCTCAGGCAGGAAACCTATACCACTTCAGACAAATGGTTATCCAATCTCTTAAAAACTTCCAGTGTTGGAGAATCCACGACTTCCACTTATTAATTGTTCTAATTGTCAGTTTCTATGGAGGCCTTTGTGACGGTTCCTCATAAGATTATTTTAACCATCAGGGTCTTTCCTCCCCGCCTTCCTCTCTTCTCTTTCCCCGTTTCATTTCACTCTCTTTGCCCTCACCTGTTTCCACCCAAACAGCAGAGGGGAGACAACAGACAAAGCATCAGATACATGCTTGCTGCAGAATGATAGCCCACTAAATGATGATTGGACCTGTGGCACATGGGGAACTGAAAAACATATTCTAGGGGTTTTCATGAATGGGTCTATGACAATTCTCCACGGCCAACTTGCCGCAACCAACTCGCCAAAGGTCAAGAGTTACACTAATATCAAAGAAAAGGTGGAATAGAATCATTAAGGAAAGGATGCAAAAGGAGGGACAAAATGAAATACGAATGACAAAAATTAAAATATTGTTATTTATTTTAAATAATTAAATTGAATGGTTAAATTGTCCTGTAATGAATTGTTCTGTGGCGAACTAGCCACAGCGAGTTGTCCCATTCTGCTTATGAACAGCCATCCAAAATCACCATCTTTTAGAAGGCAAGCTGGGAAAGTCGCATGCCCTCCTCTCCTCTGGCCCATGAGTACGTTCTTGACCTCTGTAGTTTTCCCTGGGCACGTGGCCCTTTCCCAAGAAAACTCTGTGACCTCCCAATATTTTTGAAGGGTGTTTAGGAGGCTTTTCAGGGAAGGGGAAGGGGAGAGGGAGGGAGGGAGGGAGGGAGGGAGGAAGGAAGGGTAGAAGTTGATGCTTTACTTAGTAGAATGCTAGCTTCTCATATAAGGATTGGAAATAACCTTAAGAGATCATCATCCAACCCCCTATCCAATAGAGGAACACAACAGTTCCAGCATCCCCATCAGATGGGCATCCAACCTCTGCTTCAATATCTTCAGCACAGGAGAGAGCCTCCCTTCTTCTTCTCCAGAAAAGAACATTCCCTTCTGAACCCCAAAGAGGAGTCCCTCCATCGAGCTGCTTTTTCCCAGGGAGCCATCACTGCCGTGGTCCTACAAATGCCTGGTCTTAAAAAGGCCCACCAACTGCCCACCTGTACTTCACTGTGGGGCCCTCCCACCCTCTGCAGATCCTGAGGTCTGAACTACTTTTGCAGCTGCTCTTCCTCAGCCCCGTCCACCAGTTCCAGCTCCCTGCTCGAATCCTGCTTTGTACTGGGCTTCTATGCCTTACTGTTGGACAAAAGAGCATGCAGTTTTGGACAGTCATGCAACATGTGTGTTTCATTAAGGTATCTGGCAGCCCCTGATGTACCAGAGAAGCATGCTGGGAGGAGACTGTCCAAACACACGACTAACCTTAGAGTTGTCTTAAAGAAGGAAGGTGGAGTTAGGATGGCTACTTCAATAACTTGCCATTTACTTATTTTGGCGCACATTTTTTTTAAGATAAAAGTTTTATAGACTGCTTTGCAAGAGCTCTTGTTCCACCCCACCTCACCAAACAAGTACATTACAAATGTAATAAACAGAAACCCTCCGATTAAATAACGGAAGCTCTGCACAAGGAGGTACTTCAATTCTTTGTGCATCCTGACCTGTTTATTTTTGCTCCAGCCAAGCCATTCTAAGGAAGAGAGATCCACCATAAGGACATGGGTTTTGCTTTTTTTTAATGACAGACCCACCTTCCTGCTCCCCTCAACAAAACACTGACTCCAGGGACTGTGTGTATTCTTGATGAGAGGAGAACTTCTACGCAAATTATGTGTATCCTTAAAAAGTGAACTTCTTCTGCCTGTGAGAAGAGAAATTGATGCCCAGAGGAGGACTTTGCGACACCTTACAGATTTGAGGTTCTGATCCGTGGTGGTCCAAAGAGGTTCTTTGCCTACAGAGCTATTCTTCCACAAGGCTCGGTACTTTCTGCACCAAAGTGAGCCCCCGAGGCATGGCCACAGCTGGAGGGCGCTGAGAACTGTATTTCAGAAACACTGGTGGGGAATTTTGATGTCTGGGTGGTTAAATAGAGACAAGACCAACCACATGGCACACCCTGCCATACATCCAAAACATTTCGGAAGCTGTAGAACGCAGCTTCCAAGATCTGCAAGTGGGCATCGCACACAGCACAGAGGCTACCATATGAGGACACATTATCCATTATAAAGATCGCTTAGAGGTGGGAGATACTTCCAATGTAATCTTCCAGATCCCCTGCAAGAATTGCCCCTATGACTATGTAGGACAGAAAGGGAGGAAGTTAACCAACAGATTGCAAAAACACAAATGAGCACTCAGACAAGGAGACCATAAGACATTGGTAGCCTCACGCTGCAATGATCAAGGACATACATTCAATTTTGCAGCTACTAAGATTGTTGGAAGAGCAGGCACAAAAACAGCCAGGGAAATGATTGAAGCCTGGGAAACAGAACCCTCATCAATCAACAGGAGTGCTGATTTACCCCAACCCCCTCAAGTACTGAGGAGGCGAGGGCTGAGCAGCTCAAACAAACAACAGCCAACAACTTCAAATCAACACACCCCAACCAACATCTGAAAAGCCACCTACAATAGGCACCATATAAATACCACAGACAGCACAGCAAACACTCTGCTAAGGAAAAGTTTCCTGAAGATGGGCTCCATCATGAGTCCACTTAGAAGACAAACCCAGATTGGATCCTAAATAGAGATACTTCTGCATAATAGGTCCAACCACTGATCCTGCACTTTGCTCAAAAACAGATTAAAGCTGCTTTTTAAAAGGGCAGATAATATCACGAGGACCCAGATGGTTGGGGACAAGAGGCTGACTCTGTAAACCACTTAGAGAGGGCTGTAAAGTCTAAGTGCTATTGCTATTAGTATCTGATCACTAGTATCTTTTTAGCTTTTTAAAAAATTTCCATTCAGTTGTGTCTGATCATTAAAAACTGCCTGCACATGTGCCTGCAGTTTCTTTGGCAAGGTTTTTCAGAAGTGGTTTACCATTGTCTCCTTCCTCAGGCTGAGGGTGAGTGACTGGCCCAAGGTCACCACTCACAGTCTAGTTCCTAATTTGATGTCTGAACCACTACATTGTTCTGATCAAGGCTTCCTGAGACCGTAATTAAGCACATGCTCTTTCTTTTTATTTCAACGCTGGGAATTATGTTCATTCCCAGCCCCTAATGAGTCCCAAGCAGTCCCTCGAGATAAGCACCCACCTTTTTCTCCTTTGAATGGCTGTCAGTAACTGAAGTGCTGAATGAACTTTAAAAAATCAACCGAAGTACAAAGTCCACACAGAGCTTCAAGGTTTAATCCGAACAGAGCAAACGACTTTGCTTCCTGCAAAGTTTTCTCTTCCTCTGCATTTCCTTTATACCTTACGGGAGGGGCAATCACCTTCAAGCCTTACTCCCGAGTTGCCCCTTTTGTCTCAGCTGCTCTTGCCTTCTGGCAGCTCTGTGTACACGCGCACTGAGAACAGGCTCCCCCTGTTCCTCTGCCTCGCTGCTGTCAGATTCTGTAGGCTCTGGAGTCAGCACACACTCTCAGATGGCCCTGGCCCCACCTCTGCATCAGACCCTCATCCGAGTCCTCCCCAGACTCTGGACTGGCCCATGTTCCTCCCCACTGTCCAACTCTGCTACCATCTCTGGA
This sequence comes from Laticauda colubrina, assembly GCA_015471245.1. NCBI lineage: Eukaryota > Metazoa > Chordata > Lepidosauria > Squamata > Elapidae > Laticauda > Laticauda colubrina. The sequence goes on from BLBF01000097.1 coordinate 2,885,835, forward strand.
GGCTACCGGCAAATCACAACACACACCAGATTTAGCTTTTATCCCATTAAAAAGTTTATTACTAACCATAACAGGATGTGAATTATGTCCCCTACTGTAGGTTCTTCCTTGTGATTCCCACCCTCACCATCCCTCTACCCCTGGCAGATGCCAATGTCCATCACCTACAGATTTACAAAACAACAACAACAACCCAGCATCCTTTTCAACTTGGACTGTTTGAAAAGATGCTTTCATTTCTGTAGATGTACCAGAGTAACGTCTGCTGCAAATCTTTTCCATTTTTAGCCTTGTACAGCTCAGCCAAATTCCGACAACATCTCCAGATCGGGAAGGGAGAATGGGGAACTGCCTCTTTCTGGCATTAATCATCTGCTTGGCTTGACGGCTTATTTTGAACAACAGAATGTCCTGGACAGGCAGTCAGAACATCCCAGTTTCAAGCAGAAGAGAAGCAGCAGAGGGGCTCCCACTCCAGATCTTTGGGGCAGAGGAAAGCACAGGCTGCGGCCCCCGTGTCTTCCATCAGGGCTTCAAGCCACAGGACCCAAGAAAAGATCCATCTTGGGCTATTCCACATAAAGTGAATAAGACAATCCACGTGTCATGCCCCTGTGAGAGTCTGAATCCGAAGAGGAAGACAAACAGCTGACAGGGAATAGGAGAGTGACTCTGTTGGCTGTTGAGGAAACTGGAGAAGGGCAAAGTCTGGCTGGGCAGAACAGGGGAGAGGTAGAACAAGGGAGAGGGAGTTCAGAGGAAGACCCAAGCCCACCCCGTCTTCATCCTAGGGTACACAGGGAGGAATGGAGAAGAGAGCAACGTGGGTTGCATGGCTTATGGGGGAGGAAAGGGCCCTGATTGCCTTCATTAGGTGCACCTGGGAATGAGAGTTTAAAAGAGATGCAAGCTGAGTGTGGCATCTTCTGGGAACAAACATGAGTTTATCTTGTGTTAACTTTGGTTATCTGTGTTCTTGGCATCTTCCCAACCATGTTGAGTTATTGCCGTGCCTTCATGTCTGGAATTCTTGCTCCTGCCCTGCCAGATTAATTACTTCCTTTTGCCTTGTTTGGACTTATAGTTATAGTTTTTATTGACCATGCTTTGGACTTGATTTTCTGCAGTCAAAGGCTGTTCCTGGGAGAGGTTCTCTCCAGCCAGAAGGTAACCAGGACATTAAGGGCAAAGTTGGAGCTAATAAAAGGACTTCTACTGATTATCTGACTGTGTTGCCTTTATGCCATGCCCAGGGTCATCATACCACGGTAGAAATCCTGTTCCTTGATCCATAGTGCCCCATACAATCATCCAGCCAAAATCTGTGCTTTTCATTCCAACCGAGAGAGACACAGGAAGACTCCATGTTTTGGAGACCTGCTCCTTGCCCTGATCTTGGGGACAGAGGCCACTGGAAGCGGCTGTGGGGACAGCTGGCTTGGTGTTCTGCTGGCTAACAGATGAAACACTTTTGTTTTAACAAAGCCCTGGAGAAGAGCCCTGGCAGCAAAGAGATACAGAAAACTCTCTATTCTGCAATTCAATGGTTGTCTGGATTTTTGGCAGCTCCAATCCCCCCACTGCGCTAACAATCCAAAAGAAACGTGGGCCATAATATGCTGCTGATGTTTTTGAAAAATTAAAGAAAATTAAAAAGAAACTGGAATGAAGTGGAGCAAGCACTACTGCATGGTTTCTTACTCCCAGCAACTTTAAGATATATGGATGTCAACATCCCCAGAATTCATGGCTGGCTGGGGAATTCTGTGAACTGAAGTCCATGCATCCAAACCTTGCTGAGACTGAGAACCGTTGGAGACCTGTGGCTGGTACATTGCCTGGCTATCTGGCCCCAAGGCAGTGAGGTTGTCGATTTTGCTAATTTGGCAGCTAGTTAGCCACCACTGACCGATGCAAAGTAATTAATGTATTAATTAATGTAAAAAAAATTAATGCAGAGTTTTACGATGACTTCGAAAACCAATTTATGAATGTATTGTACAACTTAATGAAGAGCATCATATGCTGAAAGTACAGTCAATAGAATAAATTGAACTGAACTGTGAATGGGTCACATCTTTAGTATATCACACAGTCAGGTGGCAAAGATGACTTTTCTTAACACAGGTCATCCTCCCATGCAAATCACACATGTCTTTGGGGACCTTAATTCTGACAGAAGCAAGGTCATGCTCCAAAGGAAGCAGTATGACTTTTGAAGAAAAGGAGATATTCTTACAGGCTACATTAAGAAAGAAAGAGAGAGAGAGAGGGAGGGAGAGAGGGAGAGGGAAGAGAGAGAGAGAAAAAAAGAGATATATATTCTTACAGGCAACATTAATATATATGTATGTATGTTTTCTTAAGTTTTCGCGGGTACTTACATGTATGGTATTCAGCTTTGTTCGGGTATTTTCCCACGTCATCATAGTTGTGCTTTTAAAGTTGTAGCAACATTTCGGCAGAATATCATCTGCCATCATCAGGCTTCTATAATACAATACAGAAGCCTGATGATGGAAGATGAGATTCTGCCGAAATGTTGCTACAACTTTAAAAGCACAACTACAATGACGTGGGAAAATATCCGAACAAAGCTGAATACCACACATGTAAGTACCCGCGAAAACTTAAGAAAATACATTTTATTTAAGTATCTACCCGCAAAAACTTAAAAACACACACACACACACACACACACACACATATATATCTATATATCTATATATCTATATATCTATATCTATATCTATATCTATATCTATATCTATATCTATATCTATATCTATATCTATATCTATATCTATATCTATATCTATATCTATCTATATCTATATCTATATCTATATCTATATGTGCTGTTCAGCTTCCTTCGGGTATTATCCCACGTCATTGTAGTTCTGTTAAAGTTCTACCTCTTCTATTCATGCTGTCAGGTCTTTTTTCAATCTCTATGGCTTCTCTGATGATTCTGTGGCTGGGGTTTTCTATAGTGGCCAGGGTT
>BLBF01000097.1:2898733-2935889 GCA_015471245.1 Laticauda colubrina
AGAACAGAACAGAACAGAACAGAACAGAACAGAACAGAACAGAATAGAATAGAATTCTTTATTGGCCGTGATTATAAGGAATTAGTTTCTGGTGCATAAGCTCTTGATGCACATACAACAATATTGATAGACCATTAATATAGTCATTGTAAAATACATCCATCATAAAACATTAGATACAACACTTGGATACTAAATAAGCAATCAACATAAATCATACTAGGATATTAAGTAAACAATATAAATCGTAAGATACAAGCAACAAAGTTATAGTCATAAGAAGATAAGGGTATAGGGAATAGGGACAATGAGAATAATGATGGTAATACTGCCTTTTTAGATAGTTTGGCAGAGTTGTGGGAATTAGTTGTCCATCAGAGTGATTGCATTTGGGGGAAAACTGTCCTTGTATCTAGTTGCTCTGGCATGCAGTGCCTTAACTGTCATAAGTCACCTGCATTGTTGCTCCTTTCTAGAAAGCAAATCCATTTACTCCTGTATGAACTTTTGCCTTATTCACACAATTTGACACAGAGAAGCCTGGAACTCATTATTCTCTTTTAATGTTTTTATGACAGAAAAGTCTTATGAATCTTCTTTTTCAGTTATTTATTATGTTGCATAAAATAACCTCTTAAAAGTTTGATTTCCATCCCTAAATCAGTGCCTTTCATTACTTTACTTTACATTCAATAAAGCTTTTAATTCCCTTTTACAGTCTTCCACTACTGTTTCTTTCTGTGGAGACATTTTATTCAGCCTCCATCTAAAATAATTAGACTTTCTTTGATAAACCAAATGTACAGGATTATGATTCAGAAAAGTCATTGGCAATATCTCTGCTTTAGAAAACTTAGTCGCCAAGATTTTTTTTTTGAAAATTGAAATATTTCTCTTCTAGAAAAGAAAATACGTATTTCAGAGAAGTCGGCCTTTTCTTCAATTGCCATTTTCTGCTTCCATATATCAACTAGCCCTAAATTGTCTATCCAATAAAAAACACTTTTGGGAATTTGTTTTGAGTGACTTTAATGCTTTTCTCAGAAGTTCTGTCCAGTTGTGGGGAGGCCACTCAATTCCAGCTCCCCATCAAATGCCAATTTGCACAGGAGAAACTTACTAGTCTCTCCATAAGTCCTTTATAGAACAGACATTTATCCTCACTTGGGGCATAAATTCTCCATTAATAGTCCCTTGAAAATGAATTTCACCTCAATAAATCTACCATGCTCATAAATCGATACAATTTCTGGTTTTACAAAAAACTTCATTTTCCCCCTTTTTTGTTCCTTCTGAAATAAATTCTTCACCAAATTTTATAGATCAAATTTTATATCCTTTCCCCCCCAATATACTATAAGTCTCTTGTAGGCAGATTATTTCATCTTTAGAGCCTCGGTGGCACAGTGGTTAGAGTGCAGTTCTACAGGCTACTTGTGCTAACTGCCGGCTGCCAGCAGTTTGGCAGTTCAAATCCCACCAGGCTCCAGGTTGACTCAGCCTTCCATCCTTCCGAGGTGGGTAAAATGCGGACCCAGATTGTTTACCACTGTAAAGCGGTACATAAGTCTAAGTGCTATTGCTATTTTTCAAATATTTTTCTCTTCTGAGGAGCATTTGCTCCATTTATCTTCCACATTAAAGTTTTGTCACCCATCATAATAGAAAAATGATACCATTAACACCTAGTTCAGTTTCATTTTCCTGTTGTGCTATTGAGTTTTTGTGTGGTCTCTTCTGACACCTCCATTTGAATTTCCTGCATTTCTGCTTTGAATTTTTCTCGAAATTCCCACACATTCTGGACAGAATGCAATCAAGACCTCTGCTGTTGAAAAGTAAAAATCACAGCTCACAATCTGTCTCATCAAAATGTCAGGTGGACAGAAGCTGGGGTGAATGATGAGAGCTCACCCCATACACAATGCTAGGACTCGAACCATTGGAACAGAAACCATCTCCAGTATCATTAAGCCACTGACCACTATGCCTCTATAGAGATTAGTTTGAGTACAATTATATCTACATTATCAAACTTCAGTCTTCTATTAAATTGCTGCTGCAAAATTTGATCTCGTTTTCTTTCTGACAAAGTGCACCAAGGCATTCCTTGGAATATTTCTTGTTCTCACAAGACTTTAATCTATTCTATATACTTTATCTATTTCTGACTCAGTGTTCTCCTGTTCTCATTCCCCCAAAAATTGCCAAAAGTTTAATAATGTTTTCTCTAATATCTTTACCAGAAACCTCTGGGATTGCATCGAGTCTCAAATAAAATTTATTTTCTCTCAATTCCAGTAAAGCCAGATTATCTTTCTTTCCAACTCTCTGTCTATGACTTCTCTTACTAAAATTTCCACTTTGCCAGTAACTTGTTTTACCTCTCCAGACAATTTTTTTTACAGAGCTTCTCATCTTGTTAACTTTTTTATCTCCTCTTCCATCTTTACAAGTCTTTCATCCATTCTTTTTTCAGAAGCTGTCAATTTGTGCTTCTAACACATTGCCCATTTGCTCAAATTTGCTCAAAATGAGCGTGGTAGCTCAGTGGCTTAAAGACACTGGATTTGATGATGGGAAAAGGTCAGTTGTCTATATTCCAGCAATTTGAACCCAAGCACTGCATGACGGAGTGAGTTCCCATCACTTGACTCAACTTCTACCAACCAGCAGTTCAAAAGCATGCAAATGCAAGTAAATAAATTGATACCACTCTAGTGGGAAGCTAATGGCGCTTTGTGTGGTAGCCAGAAACCAACTGATGCTGGACCTGCCCAAATGCAAGGCAAAATCAGTGGAGAACGCAGACACTCCCACAGATCACAGATCATACACATACTCTGTGTGTGGAGCTATTTTGCTCCCTGTGGGGCACTCTGGATAACATGTGAGCGTGAACAAAATGAAATAGCAATCTTAAGCAGCCAAACTGCTCTGTAATAACATTAGATTCCCTGGCTCTCAATGTACAAATGCCACATGAGAAATAAATAATGTGCCAATGTAGTATAATTCATCTTTCTGTGAGTTGCTCTAGTGACCCTCCCCTCCCCTCCATTGTTGATGCTTTTCTGGTAGTTGTCACTGTATTACAAAGTATTATAATTAAAAAATGAATGTGTTTCAAGGAAAAGCTTTTCTGTTTTCCTTGAGGCACATTCACTTTTTCTTTTTTATTTATTTTTCTGTGCCTTCAATATTTTCATCTCTAATGACACTCCGTAGTAACATAGTATCACAATCAACATTTCTATAATTACAATCCACATTACAGTCCACTTATATGATCTTTATCTTTTGTTTTGTAAAACCCACCATTTTATTTGTTTGTTTGTTTGTATCCCAAATTTATTATTTTTACAAATAATTCAAGGCAGCGAACATATCCAATATACCTTCCTCCTCCTATTTTCTCCACAATAACAACCCTGCGAAGTGAGCTGGGCTTAGACAGGGGTTCTGCTTCAGCCCAGCCAGTCACCCAATTGGCTTCCATGCTGAAGCATGACTAGAATTCATGGTCTCCTCCTTTCTAGCCTGGTGCCTCTAATTTTGAATATACATACACACACACACACACACATATAAAGGAATAAAAGAAATTTCCAGAGAAGATAAATATCTCAACAAATTAAGCTTTTACAAAGACAATTATCTATGTCAACACCGTGCAGTTGGCTACACATGGAGCCAGTCTTCGAATTCACCAAAGCTCTTTGTAGTATGAGCACCTCTCGCATGTGTCTCCTTTGCTCAAAGGCTGAGTCAAAACATGCTCAGGAGGAGGAAGCGTGACCAGGAATCAGATTGACTCAGCCTCCAAGCAGAGTCTGCACCCACACAATTGGATTCTCCTTCTGGCACACTGGAGAAAGAATCCTGAATTTGCACAAAAACCATGGAAATGTCTAGCATATAAAATATAAAAAGAAAAAGGGGAAATTGGAAGTACCAGAGGGAGATACTCTATTAAAAGACAATGTGGCCATTCAAAAATTATTCCATCAATATTATTTCAATTTATGTAAAGGGAGTGACATCTCACTAGAAAAAAATAGATGAATATTTAAAGAAACAAGATTTACCGAGGATTATAGAAGAACAGAGACAGACTGTGAATGGACCTATAACAAAAGGTGAAGTTTCTGAAGCTATAAAAATATTAAATTAGGACGGGTCCCTGAACAAGATGGATTATCAGGTTCTTATTATTATGTTTTATGGATTAGCTTTTACAACCTTTACAAAATATGATGAATTCTATCCTACAGGGAGAGAGAAAAATGTCAGAGAATTGGAAAGAGGCCAAGACATCACTAATACCTAAAGAGGGACAAGATGTAATTGTTAACAAAATAAAATAAAATAAAGGCCAATAACATTACTGAAAAATAACCACAAGTTGTTCACAACCATTTCACCTGACACTGAAGTTAATTGTGCAAAAATGTATGAATGGGAATCAATGTGGATTTCCACCTTTAAAAAATCCACTTTTTTAGAATTAATTGACAACGCCGAAAACGTGTTGGACATTTTAGAATATTTGGAGCAACATAATGAAAAACAGGCCACACTAGTTTTCTTAGCAGTGGGAAAGGTGTTTTGGAAAATATGAACTTTGGAGTTGATTTTATAATAATGGGTATGATCACAAAAAGCACATATAATTGTCAATGGAGATCTAACAAAATCATATGGTATAAAAAAAGGAACAACACATGGATGCCCACTGTCTCCTCCCTTATTTACTTTTGTTCCTGAAATTACTGAACAGAGATGTAAAACAAGATGAAAGGATTATGAGAATAAAGATTAAGAAAGAGATTTATAAGCTAAGGGCTTTTGCAGATGACTTGGTGTTGATTCTGGAAGATCCTTGAAAGGATCTCCCAACTTACAATAATTGATTTAGTAACCAAAGTTGTAACCAAAGTTACAAAAACACTTGAAAGAATTGACTTATGACTATTTTTTATAGAATAGAATAGAATTCTTTATTGGCCAAGTGTGATTGGACAACCACTGGTGTAAATGTTCTCAGTGTACATAAAAGAAAATATACATTCATCAAGAGTCAAGAATCATCAGGTACAACATTTAATGATAGTCGTAGGGTACAATAAGCAATCAAATCATATCAGGAAACAGTCACTTAAAATGTGTGGATTTTTTGTTCTTTTATTCACTTCTTTTTTTACACTAGAAAAATATATGATAGAGCACATCAACTCTTCCCAATCATCTATTAGCTATTACTGCTGTTGTTTACTTGTAATTGACTTTTTATTTTTACAGCCAGGGTTGCTGCACACAAAGACATTTGACATTTGACATTGGGCAGTCAAATAAACTCCATTCATAAGCAGACAAATCAGTGCAGGAAGTGGCAGCATTTCTGCTCCTGGCCTCCCAGCTTGGATGTCTCTCCTGTCACGCTCTCTTGTTTTTCTGCCAAAGTGATCTCTTTTTGGATTGAAGCTTCCTTATTGTTATGGGTAATCTGTTTTTTCTGGTTTTGGGAGTTGTTATTGGTACATATCGTTTGATGGCTCTTTTGATTTCTGGTAAGAATATGTTGTAATGGTCTTCTACAGTATTGCATCCAGTGAAGAGAGACAGCAGGGGTGGGTGATCCTACCGGTTCTGTCCAGGTCTGTAGAACCGGTAGTTCTGAAGAGTAGCAGACGTAGAACCGGTTCTATCTGTGCTGATGTTTTGGCTCACCCACCCGCCCAAGTTCTTACGTGACCTTTATTTCCTGCTTTTTCAACCTCAGCTGCTGTGCCTCATAAATCACTGAACTGGTAGTTAACCCTGACAGATTCCATCCCTGGTTGACAGGAAGTGGGAGTGTGGCTCCAGTGGCTATGGAGGAAATGGGGGAGAGGCGCAGAGGACGGCATTCAGAGGAGGACCCAGGGCCGCCCCCTCTTCATCCTAGGGCATGCAGGGAGGAGTGGAGAAGGGAGCAACATGACTTGCAAGAGAAAAGAAGGCCCTGATCCCTTTCATTGGTTGCAGCTAGGAGAACAGGATATAAGTGGGGCGTTTGCACACAGCTCCTTGTTGGAAGCAAAGCGTGCACTATCTTGGTTGAGGCTTATCTGGGTTTTGGTGTCCTCCCAACTGTGGGTGCTGCATTATCCTTTGAAAGTCTGCAATTTATTATCCTGGCCTGTCATGTTAATAATTACTTCAGCGTGGTTTGTGTTGTTTTTTTTAATTTCTAATTATCTTTACTTTGGGTTCGGACTGCATTTCTGTCCTTCGTAGATAGTTTTTTGGAAGAGTTTTATATCAAGTCAAGGATAATTGGACACTGGGGCCACGTTGGAGGCATTAAAGGGAATTTATTCTACTTTTGTGACTGTGTTATTTTTGTGTCATGCTCTGGGTCATCACACCCATTTTTTTAGAAAAAGAAAAGAATTTTTTTTTTTCAGGATCCCATTGAGAAGTTCCGTTCTGCAATTGCACAGGGATGGGGCTACGGTGATGGTTATCCACAAAGATATTACAGATAGCCCTTGACTTATGACCACAATTGAGCCCAACATTTCTGTTGTTAAGTGAGACATTTGTTAAGTGAGTTTTGCCGCATTTTACAACCTTTCTCGCCACAGCTGTTAAGTGAATGTAGCTTCGCCAATGACTTTGTCAGAAGGTCACAAAAGTTGTCACATGACCCACAATGGTCATAAATATAAACACACAAATATAAATATATAAAAATATTCATGTTGCCAAGCATATGGATTTTGATCCCATGATCATGGGGATGCTGCAAATGTTGTAACTCTGAAAAATGGTCATGTCAGTTTTTTCAGTGATGCTGCAACTTTGAACAGTCACAAATTGAACTGTTGTAAGTCGAGGACTGCCTGTATTTAGCCACTGATAATATGCATGAGACAGAACAGGTCTACCACAGGTAGAAGGAGTCCTAGGCCAGGAGACAGATGTTCCACTGAGCTACAAAGCTGAGCCAAAAACCTATACAACATGTTTACTAACCCCGCACCTCCAAAATCTCCTCAAACTTCATTCCTTTATTTTCATTTCTCTTTAACTGGGACTCCTTTTCAAGGATTGTCCAGGTAAACCTGTTTCAACCAGGATGGAGGTGGAGTGTTTGCTATGGAAAGCAAGGCTCACCCTGACGGAACAGATGTGGCCAGCCTACTGGCATCCCAAAGCGACTCTCTCTTCAAATCCAGCTAGTCTAGACAAAAGTGCCTCTGCTCATAAATTGTCTGATTTGATTATAAAGAGCAGCTAGAATTGTATTTGATAAAAATTGGAAAAGTGAAAAAATTCCGATAGAAGTGATTAAGAAAATAATAGAATGTGCAGAAATGAGTAAACTGACATTAGAAATTAGAGAGCAAGAAGATAAACAATATTATGAAATATAGGATTTATTTTATTAATGGCTAGATAAGAAAATGGGGAAATAAAATACATTGCAATATATAAAATAACAGTAAAGATAATGTAATGATATATCATTATTGAATATAATGATCATAATGGAATATATGATAATATAAATTAGATTTTGTAAAACTTAAGTTTTTGCTCTAGAAGGATGACGTGAATTTATAACTATAGTCTAATAAGGAAATAATAATAATAATAATAATAATAATAATAATAATAATAATAAATTGATTTACATAATATGAAGCTTAATTTAAACCAGAAGTTCCTATCGTGCACAAAAGATATGTACCAACCAACACACTGTATGTAATAGAAAAACGGTTGTAATGTAATGGAAAGATGGTTATTTGTTGTTTTATGTTTGGATTTGTGAATGTTTGTTGCCAAAATTAAAAAAAAAATTTTTTTTAAAGAGTGCCTCTGCTCATACATGGTGGCTGCTATGACCATGACTTTTTCCATTGGCAAACAGAACAACAAACTTTGCAGGTCTCTTCCACTTTGAAAAAGTAAGGGACCAGCAATGCATCTGTCTTAAAAACCATTAGGACCAAAGCATGGATCCCAAACAATAAACCATGTTCCTGATCTTGCTTTGTCCTATTAAAAAAAATTGTTGCTAAGCCTACTTTATCAAGTGAGCTTTAAAAGTAACTTCTGAGATCAAAGTTGCTGTCCCTTCCCAGTTTGGAGAGTGGGAAGAATAAGTCCTTTCTGGTTCCCTATTCACACAACCTGCTGGGTTAGGAAGAAATCCAGGGTGCCTGCTGGTTTGGCATGTTTTGGGAATCTTAGTAGGTGATGCGACCCAACCAATCCACCTGTCCTCAAATGGATCAAAAGTATAATGGAACAGGTTATCACATGAAATGTAGAGTTTTCCTTCACTAGAGTGCATTGAGTAAGGGGGTTGGTCTAAATGACCTCTGAGGTCCCTTCCAATGCTAGGATTTTATTTAATGAAAGCAACACATAATGCCAACATAGTTTTTATTATTATTTGTTGGTAGCTGGGAAGAGCAGGTTTCTCTGCCTCTCCTCTTATTTCATTGTCCTGTATTTATGCTGTTTTCCTGCTATGATGGAACAGCAGCCCACAAAATCCTCTCTGGGCTCTGTTGGGATTAACCTAATCCATATTACTTTGAGGCTTCATACTCTGTTTTAACTTTTTTTTTTTTTTTGCAAAGTGCTGAGAAGCCTGCATTTTATAAACAGCTGTGATATATGATCTTTTGTATGCAGCTTCCTATAAAATTCATTTCTTCAGCCCAATTTTCCTCATGCAATTTTTTTTTATCTGTGCCGTTCTCAAACATGCATTCAATTCTCCTCATGGCCTTCCTAAATCAATACTATTTTAAAAAGAAATTGATTTCTGAGTAAATCTGGAATTTGGAGGTATGACACAATAGCAGTGTTCCAATATTTGAGGGGCTGCCACAAAGAGCAGTAAGTCAACCTATTTTCCAAAGCACCTGAAGGTCAGACAAGAAACAATGGATGGAAACTAATCAAGGAGAGAAGCAACCCAGAACTAAGGAGAAACTTCCTCACAGTGAGGACAATTAACCAGTGGAACAACTTGCCTTCAAGAAGTTGTGGGTGCTCCATCACTGGAGGCTTTTAAGAAGAGACTGGACATCCATGATACAGAAATGGTATAGAATTTCCAGGTTGAGCAGGAGGTTGGACTAGAAGACCTTCCAACTCTGTTACCATTTCCTTTCATAGAAATCCATGACAAATTTATTATTTATATATTAAATTTGTACACCACCCATCTCACCTAAAGGCTCTGTCACTCTGCCCAACGGATGCAAAACGGACACAACGGACGAGCAAAATGTTCCATCCGTTGTTATCCGCTCTCAAAAGGGGCAAAAATTTGCATAACCAGAGCAGATAACACGGACGCGGGGAGGACGCAGGGCAGATGGAAAGCGGATGCGGAACGGAAGCCCAGTGGATGGGAGCGGATGGGAGCGGATGGCGCAACTGCAGGGATTCCGGGGGGCCTCAGCGAAGTGGACGCAGAACGGATACAACGGATGCAGAGCGGACGCAGAGCGGATGAAGCGGATGCACAGCGGATGCACAGCGGATGAAGCGAATGCAGAGCGGAAGCCTAACGGATGTCGAGTGTTAATTGCGCATGCGGGGGGGATGCATTGCGTAAGCCACACGGATATAAAGGGAAGCAGCTCGCACGTGGCCAGCATTCGGAGGAAAGACCTGCTGCCGGATACATCGAGTCCTTGCCTGCCCTGCCTTGCTGCCAGCCTGCCTCCAAGCCTCCTGGTCAGCCTCCCTGCCAGCCTTGCTCTCTGCTTGCCTGCCAGCCTTGCTGCCAGTCTGCCTTCCAGCCTCCCTGCCAGCCAGCCAGTCTGCCTGCCAGCCTTGGTGCCTGACTGCCTGCCTTTTTGCCAGGCTTCCTGCCAGGCTTTCTGCCAGCCTGCCTTGGTGCCTGCCTTCCTGCCAGGCTTCCTGCCAGGCTTCCTGCCAGCCTTGGTGCCTGCCAGCTTCCCTGCCAGCCAGCAACCCCACAACCATGGGGAAGAAGCGAAAGCCTCAGCAACCTGTCGCCATCCCTGCCAAGAGGGACAGGGCCACCCTCCCGCCCCCTGTCCCTGACTCTGCTTCTGCTGGGGCTTCTGCTGCTCGGGCTCGCTCTTCTGGTGCTGGAGCTTCTCCTGAAGCTGCTCCTGGCGGTGGTGCTTCTGCTGCTGCGTACTCTGCTGAAGCTGCTCCTGGTCCTGCTGGTCCTGCTCGTGCTCCTGGTCTTGCTCGTCCAGCTCGTGCTCCTGGTCCTGCTCGTGCTCCTGGTCTTGCTGGCGCTGCTGGTGCTTACTCTGCTGATGATGATCCTGGTGCTGCTGGTGCTGGTGCTGCTGCTGCTGATCCTGCTGCTGCTGATGATGATCCTGCTGCTGCTGCTGATGATGATGATGATCCTGCTGGTGATGATGATGATGATGATGATCCTGCTGATGTTGCTGCTGCTGGTGGTGTGGAGGAGCAGCCCCTACCACCTGGGAGCCCCTCTGATAAGGGCCCATCTGGTCCTGCCAAAGGGAGGAAGAGGCGTATGCGGGGACGGGAGAGGAGGCAATACTTAATTGAGGAGGAACACGAGGATGAGGTGCTGGAGTGGCTGAGAGAGAATGACTATATGTAGCGGAAGGGACACCGGCTGTACAGGGACACCAAAAGGAAGCAGGCTGCTTGGAGAGAGAAGGCGGAGAGTATGGGTTACACTTCGGAGGTGCTCCCCGGCTGGTGGAAGCACATGCACACCTGGTACGGGAAGCTGCACCTCAAGAAATCTGGCCAGGCCACGGTTAAGCTGACAGACAGAGAGACCTACGTCATGGCCAGGTGCTGCTTCCTGGAGGATGAGATCCGCCACCGAGGAGCACCAGGAGCCCCTCTGTCTACCCTCTCTCTCCAGCAGCCTGCTGAGAGCCAGTCCTCTTCCGGCCAAGAGTCAGTCCCTGTCTCCAGGCAGGTTTCTGTGGAGCATGCCATGGCGGAGAACCCGCGGACAGGTGTTGTAACCGTGGTGGAGCGCGTGGAGGACTCCCTGGTGCGGTGGGAGAAAGGAGACATCGAGTCCACCACAGTCGTAGCCGCATCCACCACCACCCAGCTCCGCCTCCACAGAAAGGCAGAGAGCCAGACAGCAGGAGGGGCAGAGCCACACTGTCCTCCTGGAGATCAGGGACACCATCCGCACCAGTGTAGATCTCCTCTCTCAGCTGGTCAGCACCGACTCCTCATCCTCCAACCGCAAGCCCTTCCTCACCTATGTCAACCAGACCCTCAGGAACATGGAGGAAGCCCAGTACCAGGTGGTGAAGGACCAGATCACCGAGCTGCTTCACAACCCTCCAGATCCAGAGGAACCTGCTCCCACCCAGCCCAGGTCTGCTCCTCCACCCCAGGTGATGTCCCTCCCATTCAAAGGCTTTCCACAGCCCCTCACCTACCAGGGCTACGGCTACCAGGAGGTCCAGCAGCACAGGCAGCAGCCCTTCCTAGTCTAGGCACAGAGTCATCGGGCGACATCGTTGCCACCGGTTCCACTGATGCCACCGATGACACCCACGCCAATGATGCCACCGATGACAGTGATGCCATCAACGCCAGTCCTCACCCAGCTGCAGACCAGACAGCCCCACTACACTACTCCTTCCTCCACCCCACAGCCAAGCCCGGCCTCAGTACATCTCTCATCAGTACTGGGGCTTACACCCCATGGCATGGAGGAAGGACCTATCAGCATCACGGGTCTGAGCCAGCTATCCAAGAGCTTTCTCAACACACCGTCACCTGTTGTCCTCTCAGGGCCAGGCACCCCAGTGGGGCTTCAGACCAGCACTGCAGCAGCAACCACCTCCACAGCACCTGGACCCTTCACCACTGAGACTGGGCACACCTCCGAGTGACCGTGAAGACTGCCAGAGACTGGGTGTGGACTTTATTTGGACACTTGACTTAGGTCTTTTTCCTTTTACAGCTTGTTGTTCAATAAAGTTTATCTTTGATTCACACACTTGCTTCATTTCTTTTTTTTAATAAAGTCTTGGTGGAAACTTTTAGAATTGGTTTAAGCCTTTGCATGCTTGTGGGATGGGTAAGGATAGCAGTGGGATGGGCAGGGATACCTGTGGGATGGGTAATAGCTGTGGGATAGATAAACCTCCAGTGCAAGCATAGTGGGACTGTATGGTCCACCCTCCCAGGTGCCACACCTATGGCCCTTTATTATCAATAACAATGTAATCAATCATCCACACATGTCAACACAAACACAACTCTTTATTAAACGCCCTATTCATTGTTGGCCCACCCAACATACATGGCCCAATCTCATCTGTGTGATGAGACAGGCTGAAGGAAGCTCCCATTAATCATCTATCATACTGTCTTGCCACTCCACTGCTCCAGCTGGGGAGTTGCACCAGTGTTTCAGGAGGTTGCGCTGCTTCTTCCCTTCACGTGAGGCTCTGTTGGGGCCTTGCACATCCTCAGTGTCTATTAGGTTTTGTCCTTGCCTCCATTCACCAGGCTCCATGTCCCCACTGCCTTGCTGGAGGTCCATGAACCTGTTCTGCAAGACTGGGTAGCGGGTGCGCATGAGATTGTGCAGGATGCAGCAAGCTTCCACGATCCTCCTGACGGTCTCTGGGTGACGCTGCATGGTGGTGAGAAGTACCTGGAACCTGTTGGCCAGGATGCCAAAGGCGTTCTCCACCACCCACCTTGCCCTGGACAGCCTGTAGTTGAAGATCCTCTCTTCACAGGTGAGGAGTCTGGAAGTTTAGGGCTTCATGAGGTAGGTTCTGAGGGAGAAGGCGTCATCCCCCACGATGAAGTAGGGCACATCTTGCGTGTTGTTGGGCAGGGGGTCTGGATCTGGGAAGCCCATGATGAGGTTGCCTTCCAGCCCCTCCTTGAGGTGACTGGCGTTGTATCCCTGGGCACCTGAACATGAGCCGTTGCCTGAAGCATCGATGTACATGAACTTGTAGTCAGCATCGACCATGGCGAAGAGGACGATGCTGAAGAAGCCCTTGTAGTTGAAATAAGTGGACCCTGACTTTGCTGGAGCTTTGCAGGCCACGTGCTTCCCATCTATGGCTCCAACGGTGTGGGGGAAGTTCCACCTCTGATACCACTGCTCTGCAACTTTCTTCCAGCCTTCTTCAGTGGAGGGACACTGTAGGAGCTCCTCCATGTATTCTTCGATGATGGCCTGCACCACTTCTCTGACCACAATGCTGATGGTGTTGTGTGGCACCCTCCAGCCGTACTGCATGCTTCTGTAGGTGGTCCCTGAGGCCAGGTGGCGCAGAGTGAGTGCCACCTTGAGCCCAGGTTCCAGGCTGGGCCGGAAGTTGGTGTTTGCCTTGGTCAACCTGGGTGTCAGGCGCTGCACAACTTCGTCAAACATGGCTGGAGGCATCCTCATGAAGTTCTGGAACGCCCGAGTGTCTTCGTTCCTCAGCTCCACCATCAGCTTGTTGTACAGTCCGTACTCTGCTCTTCTCCCGATCCATCTTCGGACCCAGACGCTTCTTGGCCACCTCTTTTTCTTCCCGTAGTAGAGTTCACAGAGCCTGTAGATGGCTTCGCACTGTTGCAGAACGATGGTGGCTGCCAAAAGGACTGTGTTACGATCCACGGTTGACATGACTGGATGCTGTGGAAGAGGAAGAGTCAGATGAAGGCTGCAGAGGTCTGCACAGCTGGGCTGCTGGGCTGAAAGTGAGATGCAGACGAGTTGCTCCCCCTTTTTATAGGCAGTATAGGTGTCCCTTTGCATCCTCTAGGCATCCTCTAGGCATCCTCTAGACATCCTTAATATCCGAGATAGGTCCCCTCTGCGAACGTTTTTTCCGTTTTAAACGCTTTGTTTCCGTGCTGCATCCATTCTGCATCCGTTCTGTGTCCGTTCCGCTTCCTCCCTGCGTCCGAGCGGATGTGAGTTGCGCGGATGCGCAGCAGATGCCTAGCGGATATAGCGGATGCAGAACGGACGAATTGGATACATTTTCCGTGCAAAAGTTTTGAGCAGCTCAAAATTTTCTGAGCGGATGAAACGTCAATAAACGGATGCTGGACGGATAGACAGGAAGCAAAACGGAGGCAGTGAGTACATCGCGTTTTCGAACGGATGGCAAGCTTTTTTGTCCGTTTTACATCCTCTTTGCATCCGTTGGTGCAGTGTGACAGGGGCTTAAGATTCTAATGTTCTACGTAATATAAAAGAGCAACTGGGTTAAATCTCAGTTTATTTAACAGTGATTAAATGGACATGCTAAACTGGGCAGGCTTGCATCCTGAGCTCAGCCAATATCTAATAAATAATTTCAGGCAGGGTGGGAATCCAAATAGCCTCCCAACTCATCAGTAATCCAGGGGCCAAATTTCCCAAGGCTTGGTTTCCACTAAAAACTTGCCATCCAGCCTCAAGGATGATGCAATTTTCCTATTCAAATTTGTCCTGGAAAAAAGATCTGATGCAAGCAGAAATTACGCTGTGCAAATTGCACTTATCAAATTAGCCGCTTCAAAAACATGGGAACCCACATCCCTGCCTGATGCTGCCCTTCGAAACCCGTGCCAGGAAGGGTGGTAGGGTTGCCCAGGAAACTGCTGGCAACACATGCCTCTTTACACCCAACTTCATGGAGCCCAACCTTGTTTGGATTCTGTCGCTATGGAGCTTCACAAATGGCAAGACTTACTTATGTATTAACCACTGCCCTTCACACACACACACACACACACACACTGCCAGCCGGCACCAGGACCAGAGCAGCCTGCCAAGATCTGATCTCACCCCTGCCCGGCTGGAAGAGGCCGAGCACAATCAGCTGACTGGACTGCCCAGGCAGCTGCCTGTGGTCCCCAGCGAATTATTAACCTGCACCACCAGCCAGGTCCGGCTGGCCTCCTCCTTTCCCACAGCCCCAGTGCAATCTGCCCCACCTGCAACCTACCCCAGCTGGTATTTTCCAGATGTTCAGAGAAGCAACGGCCAAGGCCTTGGGGGTTACTGTCCTGGAGGATGTTGGGGCACTGTCAGGGTGCACCTTGGCTCCTGGACTCAGGAGAGATGCTGGAGGGACCCACTGGCCAGGGTGCTGGACTTCCTGTTGCTGTCCACTCAGGTGATCTCGCCAAACCTCCAGCTGCATTCCCAAGAACTGTCATTCAATTTGCTTCTTTACAGGTTTTGTTTAAACTCCCTTGGGATAGATGCAGAAGTTGATGGGAGTTGGCTGAAATGGCAAAACTGACTACTTGGATGAAAGAAAACAACATAAGTAATTTTGTTTCCATATGGAAACTGCTTCTGAACTTTGTGCTTGATGTGGAAAAGAATGAAACTTTGATTTGGGGGATTACAGATTACATTGACAGATCTTTATAGAAATGATTTGTTCATACTATTATGGAAAAGCAAAAACCTCTGATTTGTCATGCCTTATTCTATTGTAACAGAGAGAGTTGGAAGTCAATGCTTCTTTTTCTTTTTTTTCCCTTATTCTTCCTCACGTTTCTTCCCCCTTTCCCCTCATTGTTCTCTTATTTACTTTTGTATTTTGCATTTTACAATACCTTATAATTTAATAAAATGTGATAAAAAATAATAAACTTCCTTGGGTTGGTTTTTAATATAAAGCACAAGGCTTCTTAAAATTGCTTGACAGTGAAACGGGTGAAGCATAAATTTAATAAATAAGTAAATAGAGTTTTTCTAAGAAGAGAAAGAGGAAATATAAATTTGCCCACCTGTGTTTGTTGCATGCACCAAAACATGCCAAAGCCACAAGAAGACGCCACCGTTTTTGCCAAGGCTCAGCATGGCTCTACCTGGCACCACATCAAAACTGAGCAATCAGCAGACCAATAAAGGAGAATATTTGGGGCTCAGGTTTGAAATCGGGGTGCTGGATGCTCTCTGAACTTGCTTGTTCTCTTGCAGGCATACTATGACCCAAACTACGTAACATCATCAGTGTTAGTTTAGTTTACTTTATTGTCGTTGCACCTGGTACAATGAAATTAAATACTACCTTCAGTGTACAATTTATGACTATAAAAATAAACACAAACACACCTCCTTCACATTCCACACATTGAATTGAAAACCCCTGATATTCCATTAATAGTGCACAATACAGTGGAATTCAATAGAGTTCCTGCCCCGGGAAAGAAGCTGTTTTTCAGCAAATTTGTCCTTGTTTTTAATATTCTCTACCGTCTGCCAGATGATAATAATTCAAAAAAAAAAAAAAAGGTGCCTGGGATGAAGTGGATCTTTGAGGATGTTTTGAACTTTCTTAAGGCAGCAGGAGCCATAAAGCTCTTCCAAAGAGGGGAGAGGACAACCCAGGATCCTCTGAGGGGCCATGACATTCACCCCCTGGAGGGCTTTCCTATCTGCCACTGTGCTACTGGACTAGCACTGATGATGTTACCTAATTTGGTCCTGAAATGTCTCTGCAAGAAAAACACAAGCTCAGAGAGCACCAAGGACCCCTCAATCAGCAGACCCCTGACCTCTGGGGACCATCACAATTTTGGAAATGGCAGGAGCCACTTCCCTTTCGGCCTGGAGATTAACTGGAACACAGACCCATGTCCCCACCACCCCCAAAGGCAGGCCAGCAAAGGTTAACTCATCCTGAGGGCCAGACAGGGTTCAGTGTGTTTTGCAAACCTGACATTTGTGTCTTGCAAGCTGTGGCTTACACAGCCTAGGTGGGAAAGCAGACCCTGCGGCCTTCCTCTGATTCAGCTGCCTTTGGAAGCGACACAGCTGGTGGTGCCCACTTGATTTTATGCAGAGGAAGAGCAGAGCTGGCCGGGGGTGCTAAGAACAGGGACCCAACCCCTCCATGGAAGGGTTAGCTGGAGAAAGGGAGGCTCGAAACGGTTTGAAAGGTCCTTGGTGTTCTCTAAGCTTGGTTGTTTTATTGCAGATGTTTCATTACCCAAACCACGTAATATCATCAGTCACAATAGAGTTTGCTCTCAATTTATATTCTAGTGACTTGCCCCGTTGGTGTTGGTGGGACTGGTCTTAGAGGTTTTCTTGGCTGGGCCGTTTACCCTTGGCTTGTTTGACATCTCCTTGCTTGGGATAATTGTTTACTTGATTTTTGCTCTGGTACAGTGGTGGGATTCAAACAACTTAACCATCGGTTCACGGCCCTAATGGTTTCTTCCAACAACCAGTTCACCAAACTGCTCAGAAAGTTAACAACCGATTCTTCTGAACCGGTGCGAACCAGCTGAATCCCACCACTGATCTGGTATCAATCTAGGAATTAATCTATGCTCATCTGGGTGCTGATTGCTGGGGGGAGATGTTTTGGTCTTTCTGTTCCCTTTTTGTTCACAGGCGTTTCCAACATCCAGGCCTGTCTGCTCCCCATAGGGTAAGGGTGTCAAACTCAAGGCCCGCAGGCCGGATCCAGCCTGTGGGGTCCTTAGAACTGGTCAGTGGGGCCAGCCTAGAAATATCTCCTGCAGTGCCAGGGATGGATTGCCAGGGGGAGGTCATGCAAGGACCCACAGCCTGTTTTCAACCAGCAGTGCTGCAGGGGGCCATGGAGGCCAAAAACGGGCCATGCGGGGGAGAGGCACGAGCCCCTCCCCCCATGGCCCTTTTTTGGCTGGCAGAATGCTGATCCGGCCCCGGCCCCAGACTTTGGGGGGCATCTCTTTTCACTTCGTATCAGCTCTGTCCCGTTCCTGAATTCCTATTTTGCACCAATGCCTCCATTCAAGGCAATCTCAAGAAGAGTCTAGACCAGAGGATGGAGCCCTAAGTGAGCTGCAAAATGTCTGGTTT
This sequence comes from Laticauda colubrina, assembly GCA_015471245.1. Taxonomy (NCBI): domain Eukaryota; kingdom Metazoa; phylum Chordata; class Lepidosauria; order Squamata; family Elapidae; genus Laticauda; species Laticauda colubrina. Next base: position 2,916,555 of record BLBF01000097.1, read on the forward strand.
TGCTCTCCCCTCTGTTCCGTATCTTTGATGCATGAGTGACCACATCCTACTCTGCAGGGCTGTTTTAATTACTGAGGAATCTCAGCATCAGGCTCTGAAAGCTGCAAAACCACCACAAAGAGCACTGCTGTCCAAAAAGCCCATTGCAAAACACGGGAGCGTGCACAGGTGTGCTTGCCCTCTCTCTCTCTCTCTCTCTCTCTCTCTCACATGCACTGAAGGAGTCAGAGCAATCAAGTGACACAAGCAGCAATCACTCCCCTTTTGCCTTTATGTAAGAGCTTGGCTAGGGAGCCAGTTGATGTACTGGTTAAAGCATCAGTCTAGAAACCAGGAGGCCCCGAGTTCTAGTCCCACCTGGGTGACTTTGGGCCAGTCACTCACTCTCAGCCTTAGGAAGGAGGCAATGGCAAATCACTTCTGAAAAATTGTGCCAAGAAAACTGCAAGGATTTGTCCAGGCAGCCTCCAAAAATCAGATAAGATTGAACAGCAGGGAAAGAGAAAAGAAAAAGAAAAAAAAAACCCGGCTAGGCTTGGCTTCCCAGTCTGAGCAATTTATCCACCGAGGAAGATGCCAGGCAGACACATTCCCTTCGCCTCGCGCATCGGCCTGACTGTGTTGGCCCCTGTGGCCTGGCCAGCCTTTGCAAGCAATGATGCCGCCACCATGTCTCCCATCCCATCGGCACCCATCCCTCTGAGATGCACCATCAGGCAGCCTGGAATAACAAGAAAAGAAATGGCAACTCTTCCCACCCCACCCTCCCCTTGCAGCTTATGCAACAGGGTTGTGAACGCGCCCCGCCCTGCAACGGATGCAGTAGCACCCCATTCAACTTCTAGAGAAACTTTAACAGAGGAAAGGAGAGCAGCCAAAGCTTTTCCAAAGAGAAAACACAGGATTGTTTGCACTACGCTTCAGGCAACAGATCCTCCCAGGACTGAACTGAGACCAAGTGGCTTTTCTGTGTTTCTTTTTTAAATTCAGGAGAACATCCAACTTCCTCTGTCTCATTACCCCCCCCCCTCAAAAAAGAAACATAGACTGGCTGAGGAATCATGGGTGTCATGATACCCCAAATGTGGAGAGTGCCAGGTTGGGGAAGGTGGCAGGATGCACATATTGAGGATTTTCTGGCTATTTCTGGAAATACAGAAAGTTTTCAGAGATTTGGATAAAGGATCAGGATATTATTCCAACAATCTCAGAAAGATTGACTAATTGATTGGTTTGTTCATTGCTGTATTCCTTTTCACTCTCCCCAAAGACCAACTTGCAAGAAAAGAGTTGCCCTCAATCAAAGCATCCCCATAAAACTGGTTAAAGTAAACAATGCTTTTTTTTTCCAAAAGAAAAAAGAAAAGAAAAGAACAGCAGAAAAGCAAATAAAGAGGAAGCCTTAACAGGACTGCACACTCCTGGAGCTGTTACTATCATGAGGCGTTCCCTCCCTCTCCCGTGCTAAGAAAAGGGATCCCACCAAAAATGTGGTTTTGATACATTCATACCGACCTAGGCAGAGGCCTAGAAAAAGTGAATTGTTAAAGTATAACCCCGAGAAACACTCCGGTTTCCTGGGCCATTAACTCCAATGCACAGGGAAATGTCACACCGATGCAGCGAGCATACAAGAGGGGAGGGCAATTCCCATGAAGAGTCTCAGAAAAAAATTGCTTTGTAAAAACTCCCAAATGTCTCTGCCCCAGAGACGGGGTGGCAAGCCCCAATTCAGATTCGGGGCTGGTCTGCAATGCCCAATCTGGGGCATCTTTGTAGAGGAGGGCCAGAGAAAGCATGGAGAAACTGGGCAGCTTTTTAAATAGAATAATAACTTTCTTGTGACTTTGAACGTACACTAATCGGCGTATACTGAAATGAAATTTTGTTGCATGCAGCTCTCAAAGGGTCACCACCTCCAATATATACTACATGAACATGACCAAATAAATAAATAAATAAATGAATAAATGAATGAATAAATAAATAAATAAATATTCTGTGCATACCCGCATATACAACACAGTCGAGTTGGATGTACATGGTAAGAAAATCAAATCTTGTGAGTTTACCAGACGGATGGCCTAGGGAACAAAGTTGTTCCAGAATCTGAAAGTCCTGCTAAAAATACTTTGAAACCTCCTCCCAGAGGGGAGCAACAGAAACCGACCGTGGAGTGGTTGTGTGGGGTCTTTCACAATGCTTCGAGCTCTAAGCACAGAGGGCTTATAAGCAATATCCAGAATAACGGGAAGTGAACTTCCTAGAATCTTCTCCGCTGTCCTCACCACTCTCTGTAGGGGTTTTCTATCTGAGGTGCTGCTGCAACCAAACCAAACAGGGATGCAATTTGTTAAAACGCTCTCAATTATAAGCTTCAGCCTGCCTCTCCTAGAAGACGTTTCCCACGGTCAGCCTTTCCTCTAATAAAATAAGAGGTAAAAGCACAGCAAAAGTTTCCCATCTTGAGAGGAGCTGCCTTCTGTGTCTCTGGGTGAACCACAGACCTAAATTGGCTTCTTTCCAGACAGGGCATCCTTCAGAGCAAATTGGACGGGGTGTCCCTTAGAAGAAGAGGGGCCAAGAGTTTCTCAGCCTTGCCTGACATATCCACGCATACAAGTAGTTCTCAACTTATGACCACAATTGAGCCCAAAATTTATGTTGCTCAGTGAAACAATTGTTAAGTGAGTTTTGCCCCATTTTATGACCTTTTGTGCCACAGTTGTTCAGTGAATCACTGCAGTTGTTAAATTAGTAACATGGCTGTGAAGTGAATCTGGCTTTCCCATTCATTTTTGCTTGTCAGGAGGTCACAAAAGGGGATCTGTGATGACCAAAGGGGTGTGGCACAAAGGCAACACAGTCACATACGTAAGAAAAGTCCCTTTAATACCTCCAACTTTGCTCCCAATGTCCAGGTTACCTTCGGCTGAAGAAAAAACTCTCCCAAGAACAATCTTTATGTTTAGGAGGAAATACATATAAACTGTAAATAAAAATCCACACAAACCAAGCTGCAGCAATTAACTTAACAGGGCAGGAGAAGAAATAGCAGACTTGAAAGCACAGCAAAACACACACAGTTGGGAAGATGCCAGGAACCCAGATAAGCCTTGACAATACCAGATAACTCACAATTTGTTTCCAACAAGTTGCCACGTACAAACTTCCTTTTTAAACACTGTGTTCCCAGCTGCAGCTAATGGAGGGAATCAGGGCCCTTTCCTCCACCATAAGCCATGCAACTCAAGTTGCTCTCTTCTCCATTCCTCCCTGCGTGCCCTAGGATGAAGAGGGGGTGGGCCTGGGTCTTCCTCTGAATTCCCTCTGCCTTGCTCTACCTCCTCCCTGCTCTGCCCAGCCGGACTGTGCCCTTCCCCAGTTTCTTCCACAGTCAATGAAGCCACACTCCCACTGTCAGCTGCTCGGCCTCCCCTCCAAATCAGATTTGACAAGGGCATGACAGGATCACATGACCCTGGGACACTGCAATTGTCATAAATATGAGTCAATTGCCAAGCATTTTAATTTTGATCATGTGACCATGGGGATGCTACAATGGTAGATAGTGTGAAAAACGGTCATGTCAGGGTTTTTTTTGGTGCCATTGTAACTTTGAATGGTCACTAAATGAACCATTGTAAGGTGAGGACTACATGTCGATGCTACAAGTCAAAGAAAGCAGAGCAGCTTCCAAACCCAAAATGCAAAAGGCACTCTCTACTTTGTCATCTTCATCGACCAACCCAGCAAAGTTTGAGAAGAGAACCAAAATGTGTGGAAAAATCTTGATAGCAACAAATAAAAAGAAACCATTAAGCAGTTCCAAAAGAAACGTGTTACTGAATCATATAATACACACACACACACACACACACACGTATTGTCTATAAATTTTCCACTGTGTCCTGAATTAGATTCTGCCCTTTAGCCTCCTTTATTTTTAGAAACAGCAACCGAAGAGAGACAACATTTAATCCAGATATTATTCCGAGAATTTAAAAAAGAAAATCTATGGAACCAATAAGGAGAAATGGTGAAAGGGGGGGGGGGGGGGCTAGCCAAAACAATATTTCAAAGAATAAAATTTAGAATCGTCCTTGTGCATTTAGGCAAAACCTGCTTGTTTACCCAGTCTAGTCTATTACCCTGAGATAAGCTTCAGAGTCCAGAAGATAATGTCAGCTGCCAAGATTAATAATGAAATAAGTTGCACTATTTTTCCAGACGTTCTGAAAAAGCACGACATGTTCGCAGGATGTGCCCAGAAGCTAAAGACAGCAACTACAACAATGCAATTAAATTACCTTTTGTAATCTCTGCCTGGGAGAAGAGAAGGGAGCCCCACAATCCCTCTTGGGACCAGACATGAATTCACAGTACTGTTTCCTAGCGAGTTTGCAGGGAAGTTACTACTTTTAGTACATAATAAGGGGACTGCTGTCTGAAAAGGAGCACTTATTTAAAAGGTTTAGTAAGTATCTTACAAAGAAATCTACTGCATACTTACTCAAAAGTAGGCCCAATATAATCTTATTCTCAGATGACTGCAGTAAATGGTGCAGGCATATGGGAGAACATACATACATACATACATACATACATACATACATACATACACACACATACAGACACACACACAGACACACATTCATATTCATATATAAATATGATGAAATCTAAATTTGGGTAAGGATGATAGCACCCTTATGTTCTGGACAAAAAATATAGACAGATATTCTTGCATAGAAAGAACCTCTCTGAGGACCTGTTTCACACATGACAGGTAAAACAACCCTGGGTTTATAGAGATAAATAACATCCACATACTATTCAAGAGAGACAATCAAAAAGCCAAAAAGGAAACAAAAAGATCAGAAAACCTTCTCACCACCAATCAACACCCAGATAAGCAAAGATGAACAGCAAGATTGACATTACATCAAGAATGAAGCAGTAAACACAAATGCTAATTGTGGAGCAAACCTTACTGATGATGTTACCTAGTCAGGTAGTGAAATGTCTGCAAGAAAATGAAAGTTCAGAGAGCATCAATGACCCTGAAAACCAGGTTTGCCACAAAATGCACACTTAGCCAAAGGGAATCAAAGACAGCAACCATCAATAAAAAAAAAATGGGTATATACCAAAAATGCAATTCCCCTTGGGGAAGTCTCAAGCTAGGAACAACCCATGAACCGGCCCTTTCCTTGGGAACTCAAGCTCCAAACAAACTTGCCAATTTGTATTCCTAGAGCAACAACCCTATGAGGTAGAGTCCTCAGTGAAGTAAACTACCCATTGACCAGAACAACTTGTAGAGCAGGGGTCTTCAAACTTGACAGCTTGTGGATGACAACTCCCAGAATTCCTCCTCCGGTCATGTTAGCACAGGAATTCTGGGAGTTGAAGTCCAAAAGTTTTCAATTTGTCAAGTTTGGAGACATCTAGTATTGTGTGTAGAGTGTAGAATGTACACAAGGGGTCTTCAAACTTGACAGCTTGAAGACTTGTGGACTTCAACTCCCAGAATTCCTCTTCCAGTCCTGTAAGCTTAGGAATTCTGGGAGTTGAAGTCCACAAGTCTTAAACTTGCCAAGTTTGAAGACCCTCTCTCTAGAGAGTGAACAAGAACTTTAAAAAGCACAAAACAATTAAAACAAAAAACCATTTACAAGGGTGATCAAGTTTGAATCCATTCATCAACCACCCCGTGCCGGATCCATTGACATCCTCGCCCCAGTGCCTTGGGGGAAAACCCAGTTTTCACCGTGTTTCTGAAGGCCAAGAGACTGGTGCCATCTCTGGGGGGAGGCCACCCACCCTGCCAGGTCTAACAAAGCAAAATGGCGGCATGGAGTCCCCCAAATTAGCTGGCCCCATGTCCGGTAAGGTTTAAAAGTGACAACTATCACTTTGAATTGCTCCTAGAAGCCTGCCAAGAACCAATGGAGTGACACTTACAAGGGCAAAAAAGTCAAGATGGCAGCTATAAAGATGCGATCAAAGTTTCACCCCTTTTTATGGGCCTCACAATGCATGTAAGCAAGGAGACGGGCTTCACCTGTATGGTTGTGGAGACCATTTTGGCTTTTTTGAACCCATCACTGTGCGGGCCCATGCAGAGAAACATTTGCCACAGCAACCTAGTATAAAAACAACTATAGCCACAATAAAGATGCCATTGGACATGGTACTGATTTACTCCACAAAAATATGATAATTTAGGCTCCTCTATCTTTTATCATTCTCACCCAAAACTCTTGAAAATACAGCATGAGTTAAACGGATTCTGATGAACTTGGAAAAAGCTAGAATATAAACACTTTGTTTTCCATTTAACATGAAGTACCTGAAGAAAACCAAATTAAAAAGGTAATTTATTTTCAATAAAAAATCCGTATCACCAAAACATCTCTTACATCTGAAATGTTAGGACTGATTAGCCAGTGTTTCAAGAAATTGTCTTTTTATTTTAAGAAAGGCAAGCTGGCCCCCAATTTTAACTCACAGATATATATTTTACTATTTATTTACTTATCATATTTATGTACTTTTGGATCCTGATGAGTCCTGACAGACTGAACCATAAACTATGAAAAAATAAAACCAAAATATACATGTGTTTTCCAAATTGAAGAATTCCAATGATACATATTGCAACACTGCACTGTCATGCCAAACAAGAGAGATAAATAAAAAACAAATATGTCCTTCAAAAAAAGGAAAACTCTCCAGAAATCAAAGAACATAAAAGTAGAAAACAATCCTTTTCAACTTGCCATTCTAATCCAACTACAGGGCTGTTTCTCATAATATTAATGCCAGTTTCAATTATTTCAATCAATCAGTTTAATCTGCTTCTTTCCAACCATTCTGACTTATGATACATCACAATGTTTCTTTGAACAAGTTCCTTAAAATATCACAAGATATTAACATGCATAATGGTTATTCTCCCGACAATTAATTTGATTTGTTCTCTGAATTCTGCATGATGTTACCTCTTCCTCCAACATATGATAAATGAACAATTTTAGCTATTGAAAGATATCTAAATATCTTTTCTAGTTCTTCTTATTGTGTTCCATCTATCCTCAATCTAAAACTTTTTGCCCCTACATTCTAATGATTTTCCCTACTGAATCATGTGCTCTGTTCAGCCACAAAATTCTTTTATTATATAATTCTGCCCCTGTAGATTCAATTTCAACTGCACCATCATGACTTTGACTTCTGACACCTCTGCTCAATAATCCAAAGCCCCAGATACCAACACTTTCACAGGTATCAGCAGCAGCTGCAGCATGGCCAAAGGAGGAAGTGAGCAGGTGAGGCAGTTCCTGGAAAGTTCACAGGTGATCCCTCAAGCAGCAAAAGAAAAGGTCCCATTACCCCATTGAGCCACTGAAGAAACTAATAAAGGATTGACATTTCTGGCTCAGGGTTGACATGAGGGGGTCCTTGGGGGTCACTGAGCTTGTTGGTTTTCTTGCAAACATCTCATTACTCAAAACTAGGTAACACTGTCCGTGCTAGAAGGGAGGGGGAGTTACAGAGAGGAGGAGGAGGAGGAGGATGACGAGGATGACGACTGTGGGGTCCTTGGTGGTCACTGAGCTTATTTCTTTTCTTGCAGATGTCTCATTCCCCAAACCAGGTAACATCATGAGTGCTAGTACAGAGTGCAGTTTGCTATCAGTTTATATTCTAGTAGCTTGCCTGTCAGTGTTGGTAGGGTTGGTCTTAAGAGATTCTTCTTAGAGATCCAACCTCTTCCTCATCCTCCTCTTTCCAAATCCCTTATCAGAGGGGACTTTCTCAGAAAAAGATGGAGCCGTGTCAAAGCACCTGCCAAGATTTCCCTAGGTGCCTCTGAGATGTTAGGTGACTGGAAAAACTACAGGGAAGATACTTTTCATCCAGTGAACAATCTGTGAGTTCATTACTTCAACTTTTCCATGTCTGTTGGTTTAATTTATTGATATAGATGTCCAACTCACACAGAGTGACTCCAGATGGCATGCCACATTAAACATCAAGTTTAATATTCACAATTTAAGCCCCCACCATTTCCCTATCCCAGGATTTTAGTATATTTCTATTTTATAAGTGATCCCTGTTGTGTAAATCAGTCATAGTCAACCCTGGCATCTTAATGATGTATGGATTTTTAACTCTCAGAAAGGTGCTAAGGTTGAAAATCACAGGTGTAGATGACAGCAAAAGAAATATATTTTCTTCTGTTCAAGTGTATCCAATTCTCAGAGGCCACCTGGACAAACTCCTGCAATTTTCTTGGCAACCTTTGTCAGAACTGCCTTGCCATTCCAAGGGCTGAGTGAAACTGACTGGCCCTGGAATAAAAAGCAGGATTTGTAGAATGGGTAATTACGGACAGAAACAAATTGTACAAATTATAAATGTATATAAAAATGTATTATATATGTATGACAAAAAGGAATGTCAGGACGATCACACTGTGTCCAATATTTTAATAATTTAATCAATAAAAATATGTTTTTTTAAAAAATAATGATACTTGGAATAAGTTTTATCAATGGTTGCAGAAGAGGGGGAAGGTTAGAACAAAAATAGTTAGGACAAATCAACCTAGATTGTGAATATTGTACTAATAATATGAATGCTAATGGTTTAGTAATCTATTTGTATGTACAGCAGAATGATGACAGAATGGTTGCACTGTGTTTGATATTTATAGTTGTAAACAATAAAAATATATTTAAAAAAAAAGAAAATGACTGGCCCCAGCTAGCCATGTGCCCAAATGGAACTAGAACTCACAAGTCTCCTGGTTTCTAGCCTGGTCCTTTCACCGCTGCACCCAGTGAGCTTTCAAAAGGAGAGATATTTCACTGTAAATTTTGTTTATGTTATAGTACTTTATCTTCAGTACCCTATTCCAAATCTAACCTTACAAACAAAACCACAGAGGGAAGAGGAAAATGTAGAAAAGCAAGGGGGAAAAAAGAGAGAGCTGACATTGATTTAAATGATTAAAACAACATCATCTTGTGCTGCCAAAACAACATTCAATTCAGCTTTGAATGTACCGATGAACTTTCCATTTAGTTCTGGCTAGAAGCATGATATAATGTGTTTGTTATGTTCAACCAGGCCTAGTTTACGACTGCATGTATCTTCCAGACCCAACAATGAAACCTTTCAAAATCTCATATTTGTCTTCCCACAGGCTCATGAGTACCACCCAAATCCCTTTTCTTTCTTTCTTTCTTTCTTTCTTTCTTTTTCTTTCTTTCTTTCTTTCTTTTTCTTTCTTTCTTTTCCTTCCTTTTCCTTTCCTTTCTTTCTCAGACATGCCTAACTTCCTTACCTCCTGCTTTTTTCTTCCTTTCTCTTCCTTCCTTCTTTCTCTTTCTTTCTTTCTTTCTTTCTTTCTTTTTTTCTTTCTTTCTTTCTCAGACATGCCTAACTTCCTTACTTCCTGCTTTTTTCTTCCTTTCTTCCTTCTCTTTCTTTTTCTTTCTTTTTTTCTTTTTCTTTCTTTTCTTTTCCTTCCTTTTTCTTTCCTTTCTTTCTCAGACATGCCTAACTTCCTTACTTCCTGCTTTTTTCTTCCTTTCTCTTCCTTCCTTCCTTCTTTCTTTCTTTTTTCTTTCTTTTTTTCTTTCTTTTTCTTTTCCTTTCTTCCTTTTTCTTTCCTTTCTTTCTCAGAGCCTAACTTCCTTACTTCCTGCTTTTTTCTTCCTTCCTTCCTTCCTTCCTTCCTTCCTTCCTTCTTTTTTCCTTTTCTTTCTTTTTTCTTTCTTTCTCAAACAGACATGCCTAACTTCCCCAGCATAGACCCCCCAGCAATGTCCAATTTTACCTTCATGTAAAGAGCTGATGCACAACCTCTGCAGTGGGCATCAGGGCTGCAAAGCTACTGCAGACCTAGCAGATTCTCACCAGATCGCCTGCTTTAGCAAAGATTAGTACAGGTAGTCCTCAAGTTACGAACACAATTGAGCCCAATGTACCTGTTGCTAAGTGAAACATTTGTAAAGTGACTTTTGCTCCATTTTAAGGCCTTTCTTGCCACCGTTGCTAAGTGAATCACTGCAGGTGTTAGATTAGTAACCCAGTTGTTAAGTGAATCTGGCTTCCACCTTGACTTTGCTTGTCAGGAGGGTGCAAGAGGCGATCACATGACCCCCTGGGACACAGCAACGGTCTTAAGTATCAACCAGTTGCCCAGCATCTGAATTTTGATCACGTGACCATGGGGATGCTGCAATGGATGCTGGTCGTAAGTGTGAAACAATCTTTAGTGCCATTGTAACTTTGAATGGTCAATAAACGAACTGTTGTAAGTCAATGACTACCTACGTAACTTTAGGAGGATATCACTTCAGTGCAGAAATATGGGACGTGCTTTTTCTCTGGCAAATAAATGATGGCCAATCTTGGCCAAATCACTTTTTCAGAAATCTGGACAAGCATTTCAACAGAAGCAAAATGTGAACAATCTCCATATCCCAGGTTTTTGCAAGATGATAGCCATACTTTCCTCAAATAACACCATTTAAATGTTCTTTTTTTTTTTTTAAATTACATCTGCAGTGCCTCTCTGTGTCTAACCCTGAGGTCAACAGCAGCACAGCACAGCCCTTTCTCAGGTCCCTTTAAACTCATTTATGAACTGTCCCCCTCGTAAATGTCTCACAAACTGATTAAGTGTGAACCTTCTACTGCTGCCTTCTTCCTATAAAATGATGCGAATGTTCCTATACCAGAGGCTGGAACAAAACTAAACCAATCAGGAAATAATTACAGGTAGCCCTCAGCTTACGAGCACAATTGAGTCCAACGTATTTGCTACTAAGTAAAACATTTGTTAAATGAATATTGCCCCATTTTACGATCATTTATGCTACAGTTGTTAAGTGAACCACCACAATTGTTAAGTTAGTAACACGGTTGTTAATCTGGCTTCCTCACTGACTTTGCTTATCAGAAAGTATCCTAAAGTGATCACATGATCCTGGGACATGGAAACCATCATAAATATGAGATAATTGCTGAACATCTGATTTTTTTTTTTATCACGTGACTTTGTGGATACTACACCGGTTGTAAGCGTGAAAAACGGTCAGTCCCTTTTTTTCAGTGCCACTGTAACTTTAAACGGTCACTAAGTGAACTGTTGTAAGTTGAGGACCACCTGTACTGTAACTACAAGAATGTAATTGGTATTTACTGGCCAGAGGTCCCATTTTTGCCTCCCTGGCACCACTAGACTTGCAATGCGCCATCTTGAGATTAACTGAAAATAAAGCTGAACTTCAAGAACGAAAGAAACTCTGTACATGCACCAACCTGAGGAATAATAAAATATTTTAAAAATCCCAGAAGCCCGACAGAACCAAAGCTTCCCCCTCGGGTTCCTTCCACTTTCCGGGGGGGGGGGGGGGGGGGGGTCTGCTCGGGCGCCCCGTTCCCCCCCCCCCTCTTTTATCCACCTGCATCTGGCCAAGGAGAACAACAGTTCTTGACCCCCACAAAGCAGGTTGGGGGCCACAATCTATGGCTGAGTTGCCCCAAAGGGGGGGGGGGCGTGTGTGTGTGTGGAGCCCTCACTTTGCAAAGGGGGAGGGTTTCTGCTGACTCTCCAAGTGGGGCAGGGTCCAGCCAGGAAACTCAGGGGCCCGGTCAGGTTCCACCAAGGCTGCCTGCCTTCTTCCTGACAAGATGAACCCATGGAAAGAGGTGGGGGTGGGGGGTGGGGGGTGTCCAGGGTTTTTGGGGGGGTGGGGGGGCTTTGAGGGAGGCCGGAGGGGCAAACTCATTGGCTTCCCCTCCTCAGAGCATCCTGGGGGGAGGGCTCCGCCACCGCTCAAAGCCAAACGAAAACAGAAAACAACAACCCTCCAGAGCAGAGCCGGCATCTTCCTGGCTCGGCCAGAAACTGCAGGTCAAGGATGGCGCTCAACCCTGGAAGGTCCCCGATCCGGGGGGGACTTTAGGAGGACCGGGCAGCCTCCCCCTCCCCCCCCCACCCCCCGCTCCTTGGCAAAAGGCCCTTCAGACCCAGCAGGGGAGCCCGCCAGCTGGGCTTCGGCAAGATAGACTGCCCCTGGAGGCGGAGGCTCCGTTGACGCGCAAGCCGGGCCCGCCGCGAACTCTTCAAGCGAAGCCGAGCGCGCGCTTCTCCCCTCGCACCCGCCGGAGATTCCCGTGGCGGAGAGTTCCAAAGGCGGCGCGGGCGGAAGCCGGGCCGAGCGCGAGAGCGCCCCCCCCCCTCCCCTTCCCTCCCCCCGCCCCCCGACCTCCCGCCCCGCGCCCGGCCGTCACTCACAGCGCGACGGTGCCGGCGGGCCAGGCCGGTGCGGGCGGCCGCTCCAAGCCGCGGGCGGCGCAGTCGACGGCGCAGGCGGCGCTGCCCACGGCGCGGCAGGCGCACTCGGCCCCGCAGGGCTGCTGGCATCCGCTCGCCCCGGCCAGCCCGCCGCCCAGCAGGCAGCACAGCAGGCACCAGCGCCGCCAGCCCGGGCCCGCCGAGGAGACGGCGGCGGGCGAGGCGCGACTGTGGCGGCGGCGGCGCCGGGCAGGCATCGCTTCAGCGCGGGCATGGCATGGCCGCTGCGCCCGGGCCGCCCCTCCGCTCCTGCGCTCGCTGGCTCCAAGGCAGCGCCCGCCCCGCCCTCTCGCGGAGGGGACGGCCGGCCCGCGCCCCGCCTCGGCCCCGCCGACCAGCCGCCTTCCCGGCCCCGGCCGGAAGGAAGGAGGGCCGGCCGGCCGGGCCGCCCGGTCTAGGCCGCGGCGGCAGCGCCGACCCTCGGCCTGCGGGGACGCGCCCCCCGCCCCCCCCCCCCCCCCCCGGCCGCTGCGCTCCCGTCCCCGCCGGACCGGCTTCTCCACGGGCGCCCGGGGAGCCCGGACCCGGACCCTCCCGGGGCCCCGACGGAGGGAGCCGAGAGCCGCCCTGGCCCAATTGGCCCTCGCAGGACCCCCGCCGCCTCCCGGGCCCCCCTTTTGCGCTCCTTCAAACGGGGTGGGGGCGGGGGGGGCTATGCCCAAATGGGACCCCGAAGTTTCCCCAAGTGGAGGAACTGGGGGGAGGGCGGCACCTTGCACCGCCGCCCACCTTTATGCCTCCCCCCGCCCCCCCACAACTGCCCAAGGGCTGCCAAAAGCGCTGCTTTTGAAAGAAAAAAAAAAAGAATAGTTGCTTTCAAGTACAGAAATAAATTATATCATGATGTTTCATTATTTCCAAATCATGAAAATAAATCGTCTGATTGCGCTGGATGGAAGGCGTTCGCTTGAATGTTAAAACATGTCCTTTCCCTTTGTCCGTCCAAGGAAATACACTTCCAAGCCTTTCCCAAGCCAGAGACTAACCGTTAGAGTCACAATATTACAGCTAGGAAAGAAGCTTGCCGGGTCTTTTAATCCAGAGGTCTCCAGCCTTGGCAACTTTAAGCCTGGAGGACTTCAACTCCCAGAATTCCCCAGCCAGCCAGCTGGGGAATTCTGGGAGTTGAAGTCCTCCAGGCTTAAAGTTGCCAAGGCTGGAGACCTGCGTTCTAATCCAACCTCCGCCCAAGTGGGAGGCAAGGTAAAAGGTAAAGGTTCCCCTCGCACATCCATGCCAGTCATTTCCGGCTCTCGGGACCGGTGCTCATTTTGTTTCAAAGCCAAAGAAGAGGCAGCGCTACCGAAGACGTCTCTGTGGCCATGTAGTCGGCAGGACTAAACTCTGAAGGCGCACGGAGGAACGCTGTAACCGTCCCGCCAAAGGGGTCCCTTTTGTTCGACTTGCATTTTTTCCCATGCTTTCGAACTGCTAGGTTGGCAGAAGCTGGGACAAGGAACGGGAGCTCACTCTGTTGTTATGAGGCGCTAAGGATTCGAACTGCCGACCTTTCTGATTGACAAGCTCAGCGTCTGAGCCACTGAGCCACCGTGTCAGGAGACCTTATACTATTTCAGACAAATGGCCATCCAGTCTCTTCTTGAAAGCCTCCAGTGACTTCTGAGGACCAGCCATTCATTCCACCGGTTAATTGTTCTCCCCATCAGGACATTTCTCCTTATTACTCTCCTTGATAAGTTTCCAGGCATTATTTCTTTCTTGCTCTCAAGCGCCTTGGAGAGTAGCTTGACTCTTCTTCTCTGCGACAACCCCTCAAGCGCTGGATGACCTGCTGTCACATCACCTCCAGGCCTTCTCTTCATTAGACCAGATGCCCAGTCCCTGCAACCGCTCATCATATGTTCTTTATTTTTTAATGTATATAAGTATTGCATGCCAAAAATGGTTTGGGAAAGATTGTCAGTGGAGAAAGATAAGAAAGATTAGGAGACTGTCTCTATGGCAAAGAAAGCACTGATACTTTCTGACTGATTCTAGATCTTTTGGTCTTGTCCATTGTCCCACACAGCTGATCTTTCCAAGCTGGGAAGCAAATAACTTTCTTCCTGAGACACAGAGATTTCACAGGAACAGCAAAGCCAACTCATATATAGATGCCAGGAACCTACAGAAATTCAAAGATAGCATTTTTAGCGGTGGGGGCGGGGGGGAAGGAAGAGAATTCACCAGAGGAATCTTTCTCTACAGCCTACAGTTTAATGGCACATAAGGAGTGAAAGAGGGAGCCTATTGCAATGCACTTTGCATGGGGATACCCTTGAAGACTGCTCAGAGGTTACAAGAAGCACATGGTGTTCAATGCCCACAGGTTCACCCATGTTACATGTGCACCACTCCCAGTTTCTTCTGGGGGAAATTCAAGGTGAAGGTTATCACCTTTAAAGCCCTACACCACACCTAGAGTACTGCATCCAGTTTTGGTTAATACACTATAAAAAAAGACGTTGAAACTCTAGAAAGAATGCAGAGAAGAGCAACCAGGATGATGAGGGGACTGGAGGCTAAAACATACAACAAACAGTTGCAGGAACTGAGCATGAGAAGAAAAGGACCAAGGTTTAAGGGGCTGCCACAGAGAAGAAGGGGTCAAGCTATTCTACAAAGCCCCCAAAAGCCAGACAAGGAATAATGGATGGAAACTGAACAAGGAGAGATTCAACCTAGAAATAAGGAGACATTTCCTTGACAGTGAGAGCAAACAAGCAAATGGAGCAGAAGTTGCCTTCAGAAGTTGTGGGAGCTTCATCCCTGGAAGCTTTCAAGAAGAGACTGGACTGCCGTTTGTCAGAAACGGTGTAGGGTCTCCTGCTTGGGCAGTGGGTTTGACTAGATGACCTACAAGGTCCCTTCCAACTCTGTTAATCTGTATGGTTATTTGCAGGATTGCCTCTACCTTAACACATCACAGACACAGTGGGCACACGCCAGGCCCCTTCCCCTAAAACCTTGTCAGCTAGTGAGATCTCAGATTTGTGTTTTTTCGTGGCTGCTCCTATTTGTGGAACACCCTCCCACCTGTGATTTGACAGCCCTCCCCCCTTTCAGAAGGTCATCAAGATGGGGTTTTTACTGAAATACTGGGTTTGTACAGACAGACGGTATGGAAGAAGGGTAGCTGAACCTCCTATGGGCATCCCAATAAGGTTTTCTTTTAATTGTTTTACTATTTTTAATGTTTTATGATTGTTTTATGGTTGTGAGCAGCCCAGAGCTGCTCAATATGGGTGGCTATAGAAATATTTTAAATTAAATAAATAAATAATTTCTTGTAAGTAAAAATACAGTTAGCTACAAAGTTAATTTACATGCTGTCAGATTATGATACATAAAGTAACTATATAAGGGGGGAAGTATAAACACCATGTTAACCATTAGCAAATCCAATACATAATATTTTTGTAGACAGCAAATCTAAAAAGAGCTACACAAAATAGAGCTCTCCAAAATAGCAGCAAGTTCCTTTCTAATCCTGGTCAAATAAACTGACTTTGTGTTCCTTCCTTTCACACAAAACTATCTTGCTATCTCTCCTCCTTTCAGATGATTGTTGGTCCTTGTTTCAAATTTCTTCAATTTTAAACAACCCTTTTTCTAAGTAAAAAGCAAAAGGAAAATATTCCAAATGGTATCTGATATTGTAATTTTTATTCTTATTTATTTAAAAAAAAATTCTGAAAAAGACCACATCCAGTTTTTCTTTATATCTAATGGCAAAATCATGTTGTTTTTGGATATACTTTATTGCATATTTTTTCCTGTAACATCTAGGAACAGACTGTTCCCAAGAAGACACAACATTATTGATTCAAAGTCCCAATGCAGTCCCTCATAAATGTCTCTGAATGCCATTATAATTTGCTTATTTTGTTAAATATTAAAAATAGTTTTTATTTCCTACAAAAATTATTTATTCTTTAAAATTAATTTCAAAACCATCATGTCCAAAGTCCAGAGTTCTAGTGTTTTCTGAGTCTTTAACCCATTTAAAACTTTCTGAAGCCAAAATTTTGACTTGCTTTTTTTTCTATGTTTATTTTAAATTCTTAAAAGTTCTAAAGATACATCTTCATTTTTATACAGGTAGTCCTTGACCCATTTAATGACTGCTCAAAATTACAACTTCACTGAAAAAAGTGAGATTATGACCATTTTTCACACTTATGACCGTTGCAGCATCCCCATGGTCACATGATCAAAATTTAGACAGTTGGCAGCTGACTCACATTTATGGCGATTGCAGTGTCCTGGGGTCATGTGATCACTTTTTGTGATTTTTCTGACAAGCCAAGTTTTCTGGGTAAACCAGATTCAGTTAACAATGTGACCAACTTAGCAACTGCAATGATTCACTTAACAAAAGGTCATAAAATGAGGCAAAACTCACTTAATGAATATCTTGCTTAGCAACAGAAATTTTGGGCTCAATTGTGTGAGGACTACCTGTGTTAAGGATTGAAGGCTCTCACTCACTGTTCCACCCTTCTCATTTGTAAGTGTTGAACTTCTTTAAAGCAGTTTATCTGCACTTTCCAAAAGTGGTCAGCAAAAGAAGTGCAAACTTTTGTCTTCTTGGAAAGGCTCTGGAGCAAGTATGGTGAATTCCCCCAGCTCCTGATTCTCCCATCCTTTTTGAGGCTGCTGCCTTACAGGCCCTTTGTGAGAAGCAATCATATGGAGCACAGGTTGGGCAATCTCGCATTTACTCTTTATCCAGAGAGGGTTGGAGTAGCCGTTCTGCTCATCGACTCCCTGTCCTTCACCATAAACATAGCTTTGCTTCATGCAGTGTAGTCTTCAATCCACCATCCTTCCCTGGATGTGTGTTCCTTTTGTATGATTTGTGTTTATGCTCCAACAGCTGATGCAGAAGAGGAGGAATTTTATGTTTGTGTTTAGTCTGAAATTGAAAGAACGTGTAAGTAAGACTGTAGTTTGAGACTGGGATGCCAAATTGGAAACATTAAGGACAAAAACATAATCAGATCAATTATGGAAGCAAAAATGAAGCAGGAGAAAAATTTATGAGTTTGTGCCAATCCAGTGATTTCTTGGATTGCTAACAAAATCTTCCAACAATCAAAATGACACCTACATGTGTGAACATCATAAGCTGGAATACCCAGAAAATAAACTGGGTATATATTATTGAATAAACTGAATATATTATTGGTAGAAGAAGATGGAACAATTATAACAGCAAACAGAAGGCTAGGGGTTGATTGTAGACAGATCACATGATACTCATGTCAAACTAAAGCAGAAAAAGCCAACCAGCTCCACGATATCATCTTGAGCATGGACTCAACATTTCCAAGGAGAACATCAGGAATTATTTTAAAATTCTGAACTTCATAGATGGGAAATCATAGGAATTATGTAATGCATCAAAGAAGTGAAAGTTGAACGCAAAAAGGGACTGACAAAGACCAAAAAACAGAAGAAAGCAAACCAGATGTCAGAACACAGGAGGAAAATTTGTCAAGAAGAAAAGCTGCAAACAGGGATGACAAGGATCTCAAGAAGGAACTGAAGAAATAATTTCAGGGATTACAAGGAATTTAAGAAGCAGGTACACGAATTCCATAAAGATATGAAAGCAGATGTTGAAAGACAAGTCTTCCATTAGATCTTAAAAGGAAACATGGAATCACGTTTCCTCCTCAACTTGATATGCTAAAGGATGCCAATGGACAGTTAATAACTAATTTAAAGAAGATTAAACAAAATTAAAAGGAATACCAGTAGTCTTTGATGTACAATCCAATTACAAAATACCAAATAGAATTTAAACCTGAAATATTCTTATTGGGAATAATTAAAAGGAAATTTAGCAAACAAATCCAATACATCATATTACACATAATAATGGCAGTGAGGATAGTTTTTGCACAAGATACCATCCAAAGAGAAGTTGATACAAACAATACTGTGCTGAGATGGATAAATTTATAGCGGAATTAAAAGAAAAGAACGAATCAGAATATTATGCGGTTTGGGATAGATGGTATAAATGGGTAGAACACAGAAATAAGAATTAATGTATAGGAATAAATGTAAATATATGTATTATTGATGATACAACACTGTTAACGTAAATAAGAGATGTGCATTTTTTAAAAAAAATAAAAACATAAAATTTAATTTAAAGAAGATTAAACAAAATTAAAAGGAATACTGGTAGTCTTTGACCTAAAATCATTTTTAGCAATCATCTGAAATTACAACACTGAAAAAAGTGGCTTACGATTAGTCCTTACACTTATGACCATTACCGTACTTCCCCACCCGCCATGGTCAGATAATCAAAATTTGGGCACTTGTCTGTATTTATGACAATTGCAGCATCCTGGGGGTCATGTGATCATGTACATGATGTTCCCAGCCAGGTTCTGACAAAAGCCAAATGAGGGAAGCCAAGTTCACTTAGTGATTGCATGATTCGCTTAACAATTGTAGTGATTCACCTAACAGCCATGGCTATAAAATGGTCATAAAATCAGATATGAGTCACTTAACAATCACCTTGCTTGGAAACGGAAATTCTGAATCAAACTTTGGTTATAAATCAAGGAGTATCTCTGTATGGTATAATTCTGTACTGTAGTGAGGTTAATAGCTAAGACTGGTCCGCTTTATACAGAAACTAATTTCAAATCTTCCTAGGAAAAAGCAGTCCAAAACAGAATGAGTTATGATTTTTCTGACGATATTAACAAGCTAAATTAACTTCAGGTCAAAGAGAGTCTATTGCTATTTCACAGGATTTATTTATTAATAATAATATTTAGGTTCCCAGGTAGCGACATATTTATACATAATTTTGGTCTGTAATTCAAGAAAGCTTTAATTCTAGCTGCTTTGGAAAGAAAATAGATTAAGCACAATATTGCCCCAGTGGCATGAATGTTATAGAAACAATGGATCATGTTTCT
>BLBF01000097.1:2935899-2966319 GCA_015471245.1 Laticauda colubrina
ATAGTGGATGTGGCAGTTCCCGGAGAGAGCAGAATAGAAAAGAAAGAACTGGAGAAGATAAGAAATATGAAGACTTAGAATGACTGTGGCAAAAATATGCAAGGGCGGTAACTATAGTTCCAATTGTAATAGGTGCCTTGGGTGCAATGCCAGAATAACTGGAGCACCACTTGAATACTATCGGCATTGACAAATTCACCATCGGTCAATTGCAAAAAGCAGCTCTAACTTGAAACAGTTTCCATCATGCAACAATCCCTTTAACACCGTCAAAGTGTTAACCACATTTGCCTATCCCAGCTGCTTGGAAAGAACTTGATAGGTGGATAAATATATCAAGCCCAATCTAAACATCTGGCTGATTGTACAAGCAACCATAATAAGATTATAAAGCCAATTGGAAAAGAAAGCCACTTCTGGGACCGGTTGGCAATCATCGTGGACATCTTTTAAAAAGTTCTAACTTATTTTTAAGCAATTAATGGTATTTCTGACAGCAGCCAGTTCAGCCTCTACTTCCTTAAAGCAGATTTGAGGAAATCAATAATGGGCAAGTAACAGAAGATGATGCAGACAAATTAGCCAGAGAAGGACAAGCCCAGTTCAGGATAAATCCGCCTCGATTCTGTAAACAAGCACATCTTCATGCATAAATGCTTCCTCCCTGGCTAAAAACAGATTCCAAAAAAGGCTTGTTGAGTAAATATCATTTGCAAGATGAATTAACAACTAATTACCAAAAACATAAATCAAGTTTATGAGTAAACAGTTTTTGCAACTCGGGGAAGGATCGTAAGGATTGTACTAGCACAGGGGTGTCAAACTCAAGGCCCACAGGAAGAATCCAATCCATGGGGTGATTAGATCTGGTCCTCAGGGCTGGCCGGGAAACAGCTAAGGACCAGTCTGTAGTGCCTCTGCCAGTGAAAACAGAGCTAAAGACAAAACAAACGGAGAAATGTTCCCCCTTCTGCATTTGAGCATGCAAGAAGGGACAGGAAAGGAGAAAGGGAAAGAGAAAGAAAAAGAAAAAGATGGGAAGATAAAAAGGAAGGAAAAAGAAGGGAAGAGGGGAAGGAAGAAGAAAGGAGAAGGAAGAAGAAAGGAAAAAGGAAAGGAAGGGAGAGGGGAGATTATAATGAGAGGGAGGGAGGGTTTCATGGAAGTCCTGACTTACCACTTGGCCACCACAGGTGCCCCTGACACAAATCCCATATCATGGCCAACATGGCCACGCCCACCCCTTGGCCCTCAGAGGTCAAACACAACCCTGTTGCAACCCTTAATGAAATCCAGTTTGACACCCCTGTACTAGCAGATCTACTGCTGTTTAAAAGGGGGCCCCTCAGAAGCCAAGGCTGCAGAAGGTGACATGGACTAGGAGGCTAAAATCCCAAGAAAGTTGTGAAGCACTCCCAAAAAATTGCATCAACTAGAGAAACAAGCTGCAAATGAGGTTTGTTCAATCTAACAAGGAGCGGAGGGGGGGAGGAGGGGGAGTCTTCATGTAGGTTTCCAAAGGCTTGAAGTGTGATCTCACCAAGAGAGGAGATCTTAGATCAAGGGACTGAAATAAAACTGTCACTGTTGTCACCCTGTTATCCTCATTTGTTCCATTCCGATGTTCGGTCACGAGTGGCAGGGTTCAGGTTGCCCAATGTGTACCATTGGCAGTCAGGAAAGCGATACTGGGGGGTAGGAGGTGGGGGCAAAGCTTGGTGGAAGGCAGAGGTGGGGTTCAGCCGGTTCTGACCAGTTCTGGAAAACTGATAGCAGAAATTTTGAGTAGTTCGGAGAACCGGCCAATCCCACCTCTGACTGGCCCCGCCAATCCCATCTCTTATCTGCCTCCCATTGAGTCCCAGCTGATCGGCTGGGTCTCCTTTGGTTGCCCTGCACAGGAGAATGGAGCTGGAAAGCAGGTTAGTGGGGTGAGGAGGGAATAGGGATTTTGCAGTATCCTTCCCCGGCTATGCCCACCAAGCCATGCCCACAGTACCAGTAGTAAAAAAAAAAAATTGAATCCCAACACTGTAGAAGGAGAAAAAAATGATTTTGTAGAAAAAAGGCAGAGCTCAGGAGGCCTCTCCTCTCGCCCCAACACCAAACAGACTGGGGACCTCAGCAGGATGGAGGTCCAGGCAGAAGACCTGAAAGGTCAACTGAGGAAGGAAGGCAATGACCACTGGTCTCCAGGGCATCTTACAAAGGATAGACTCTCAATCCAGCCCCTCCAGATGTACTGGACTGCAACTCTTGTCATCCTTGGCCAGGCCGGTAAAGGAGAATAGAGTCAAACTGATCCAACTCTAATCTCTCTAATATCCAGCTATATTAGAGAAAGCTGATCTAGTCCTTTTTAAAGATCTATTTTTATAATGTCCCTGAAATTAATCATTCCAGGACCTTTGTTGTTGATTGAAGTGGACTGCATATCTAAATACGTTCAGATTCAGCTATTAATTTCAGCCCAGCACCTACTGTGGGGGGGAGAAAAGAGCTGAGAGCAATTAGTAGCGCATTATTCTGAGATCAACACTCCTGGGAACCCTTAAAACAAAGCATGGGAAACATTCTGCAGTCCTTCAGGATGAGACCCTGTTCCCCGACTGAATCAAAGTTGTGTGGGGTGAAGTGAGACCACCCACCACTCCCATAAACTGCAACGCTTCTGGTGGGGTGAGATGAATCTTAAGCAGAGTCAACGCAGAGCAGGAGACACAATGGCAATTATATTCTAGCACAACCATCATTAATTACTGCATCTCTCAAAGTGACTTTCAGTTCTCCCTGTCACAAGCTTTTCTGGAGCATAAGCAGAGGGCAATTCTTCAATGACTTAGAGCTAAGGAAAAATTAGGCCCACAGCTTTCTCATTTGTGTACAGGAGCTGACTCCAGGGGTGGGATCCTGCCAGTTCAGGTGAACTGGATGTTAAATTTGCATCTGGTTCACCGAACCGGAATTTGAACGCACCGGAGTCTCCCCAGGGCCCATTTTGGATGCAGGTAAGTGTAGGGTCTGCATGGAGGCTCTGGAAGCGTGAAAAAACGGGCCTTCCGGAAGTCCAGAAATGGGCCTGTTTCCGGCTTCCAGAGGGCCTCCAGTGCCCAGGGGAGTCTGTTTTCGCCCTCCTAGAGGCCCAAGGGAAGCCTCCGGATGTCAACTCATAAAACATTTTATATGCACGTTTTATAGTTGTCAACAGAAAGAAGGGGGGGAGTTCCAAAGAGGAGGTAGCAGTGTGGAATCGAAAGTACATTTCATTCATATTTTCTTCAGAGACTGATTAGATGACTGAAGCTTCTGCCACGCAAAAGTCTAATTGGAGAGCATGATTGATGACTCTTGGCTATGGACATGTCCTTTTGGATGATACACTCAGAGGGGTGGGGCCATGGGGGGGGGAAGGCAGGATCAAGGGTGACAGTGAATTACGTGTCACAGAGTTGGCTACGCCCAAACTAATGCCGGAATGTCAACTTCTAATAAATCCTTTTTAGTTTTGGCAGTGTGGCTCAAGGTTCATGATTTAATTGGAGTAACTGCCGGAATCCTGACACCGGACCCTTGGGGAGGTGAAAAACAGCCCTCCCGGAAGTACCAATAGGCCACGCCCACCATGGCCACACCCATATAGCAACTGAGCGGCGAACTGGTTGCTGGGATTTATTTATTTTTGGTTAAGTTTTATTGATTTTTAAGGACAAACAAAAACAAACAAAACATAAAAACATCCAGCTTTCTTCCATAAGTATACATACAGTGTGTCGGTTAGTTTACAATTTTTTTGTGCATTGATTTCATAGTCTCAATTACAGTTACATTACATAATAACTCATATTATCAGAAATTGAATATCCTAGCATTATTATTAATCAATCATTTGACTATAATTTTGTTCATTCATACTTTGCGAGATAGCTATACTTAGTTTATTTTATAACAATTCATATAGTGCTTCCAAATCTATCTTAAAAACATTTTATATATGTAATAATAATAACAATAAAAAAAAAGAAATACATCTTTATATATTCATTATTTTCTATAATTCTACATATTCTATTACTACATTTTGTTATCTAGCCATTGATAGAGAAGGTCCCAAATTTTGTAAAATTGTTTATCCTCTTGTTCTCTAATTTCAAATGTCAATCTACTCATTTCAGCACATTCCAGTATTTTCTTGATAATTTACAATAAATATTTTAAATCTTTGCTGTATGTATCAGGTAGAATTCCCAATAAAAATATCTCTGCTTTTAAATCTATATGCTTTTTAGTCATTTTTTCCAACCACGTGTGGATTTTAGTCCAATATTTTTTTGCGTCCGCACAAGTCCACCACATATGGTAATATGAGCCAGGTATCTGATGATATTTCCAACATCTTTCGGATTTATTTTTGAACATTCTTGCTATTCTTGCCGGGGGGAAAATGCCACCTGTAAAACATCTTATACAAATTTTCTTTAAATGCTGTTGACATTATCATTTTATAATTTTGAGACCACAATTTTTGCCATTTCTCTAGATCAATCCCATATCCAAAATTCTTCCCCCAAACAATCATAGTTTCTTTAACTTGTTCTTCTTCTAGCTTAATTTCTAATAAATATCCATACAATTTTTTAATCACCTTTTCATCAGTACCTGTCAAAATCTTATCTAAAACAGTCAATTTATTGTAAAAACCTTCTGTTTTAAAGTCTTTTTGATACCTTGAATGTATTTGCGCGTAAGAAAACCAATTCACCTTTATACCTTGTTCCTCTAGTTTTTGCATCGATTTAAGTTCACCCTTTTCATTCAAAATTTCCCCATATCTGTTTGTTCCTTCTTATGTTATTGGATAAGAAAATGCTTCAATAGTCGATAACCAAACTGGAATTTTCAAATAACATTGTCTTTTAATCTTCTCCCAATTTAACCACAGAGACTCCCGTATATGATGTCTTCTAAAATAACCCTGTATTTTAGTTCCCTTATACCATAAAAAGGCATGCCACCCCAACAACAGATCATGTCCTTCTAATGGCAACAATCTAGTATTTCTTAATGTTATCCATTCCTTAACCCATGTCAAGTTTGTAGCTTGATAGTACAACTCCCAATTAGGCAGACCAAATCCTCCTCTAATTCTAGCATCTTGTAAGAGTTTTAACTTTATTCTCGCTTTCTTACCTTGCCATATATATTTCAACACAATTTTGTTTAAATCTTCAAAGTAGTCCTTTCCAAGCCTAATTGGTATTGTTTGAAACAAGTATAGGATTCTGGGTAAAATATTCATTTTGATTGTTGAAATTCTCCCTGTTAGTAACAATTGTAGGTTTTCCCATTTCGTCAAGTCTAGTGCTATCTGTTGTTTAAGTTTAATGTAATTGTTCTCTTTTAATGGACTACATCTTGCTGTCAAACGTATCCCCAAGTATTAAACCTTATTCGTGACTTGAATTTTCAATACATCTGCCAATTCTTTTTGTCTTAGTAGCATATTCTTTGTCAAAATCTTTGTCTTATCTTTGTTTATTTTCAAGCCGGCCACCTTGCCATATGCTTCTATCTTTTCCAATAGTTTTGGTGCTGTTTCTAGAGGGTCTTCTAAAATAAAAGCCAAGTCACCCGCAAAAGCTTGCAATTTAAATTCTTCCTTTTTAATTTTCATTACTTTTATAATCTTTTTGTCTCTAATGTTTCTATTTAACACTTCCAGAGTTAATATGAATAGCAAAGGTTGGTTGCTGGGATTTTTTAATCCCACCCCTGGCTGACCTCAATGGTCGATGAATTGTATTTTAAGATCTGCAGGAGGACAGTCATAATGGAAGACCACATACTTCATCCGAGGGCACATCAAGGGTGAGCTGGCCCCTTGGCCCTCTCCTGTTTGCCTTGCTGCCAAGTCCTAATATTTGCTCTCTCACTGTCTGCACAATGACTCTGCTCTGCAATTTAAAACTGTTTTTTTTTTTAAACTAATTTGCATCAGGTTAAAAGCATCGAGCTTATCACTATTGTGCTGTTAAAAATTGCTTACAAATGAGTGGTGCTTTTACTCATTTAGATTCAGTTCTAAATCAGTTTCTAAATCAGTTTAGAAACAACTTCCAGGGCCCAAACAGGATCTGAAGATCCACCTTGCCCAGGGACTATACATGACAGGCATAGGTACACACTCACACTGCAAAAAGGAATGTCACTGGACAAAGTCACAAACCTGACCCTGTTGTCTGTAAAATATGGCGATGTGGCATCTCTTCATGAACTAACAACTTTCCAGACCCCGGAAACAGGTAAACAGAGACTTGTTCTCAGTCTCTGCAAATTCATACTATAATCTATGGGGATGAATCAACAAAACTGTTCTGTTTTCATCTTTAAAAATATCCTTAGAATAGAATAAGAGAGTTGGAAGGGACCTTGGAGATCTTCTAGTCCAACCCCCTGCTGAGGCAGGAAACCCTATACCATTTCAGACAAAGTGTTGTCCAATCTCTTCTTTAAAATTTCCAGGGTTGGAGTATTCACAACTTCTGGAGGCTGTTCCAGTGGTTAATTGTTCCAGTGATTAATTGTCCTTGCTGTCAGGAAATTTATCCTTAGTTCTAGGTTGCTTCTCTCCTGGATTAGTTTCCATCCGTTGCTTCTTGTCCTGCCTTCAGGTGCTTTAGAGAATAGCTTGACTCCCTCTTCTTTGGGGCAGCCCCTGAGATATTGGAAGACTGCTATTATGGCTCCCCTAGTTCCTCTTTTCCTCAGACTAGACAAACTCAGTTCCAGCAACCGTTCTTTATATGTTTTCGCCTCCAGTCCCCTGATCATCCTTGATGCTCTTCTCTGCACTCTTTCCAGAACAGGGGCGCCCAAACATTTTGCAAGGAGGGCTAAATTTGGTGAGGTGAAAATGTTCAGGTGCCAACCATTCAGCCTGCCATTCATGGGAACTGCTGTGTGGTGAAGGGAAAAACGCTGGCCGGTGGGGATTTGTGACAGGCTGAGCTGGCAGGGAGAAGAGGCTGTGGGCTGCTCAAAATTTGAAAACGGGCCGGAATGCCTGTTCTAGAGTATCAACATGTTTTCTACATCGGGGCATCCAAAACTGGATGCAGTATTCCAAGTGTGGCCTTGCCAAGGCCTTATAAAGTGCTATTAACACTTCAAGTGATCTTGATTCTATCCCTCTGTTAATGCAGCCTAGAACTGTGGTGGCCTTTTTGGCAGCTGCTTCACTCGGCCGGCTCATATTTAAATGGTTGGCCATTAGGACTCCAAGATCCCTCTCACAGTTACTACTGTTGAGCAAGGTACCACACATGTTGTACCCTATATTCTTTATGTTATGTTAACAAGCAAATGTGTGCAGTACATATATAAGTATGTATGTATGTATATGTGTATATGTATATGTTTTTTTAAGCTTTCACGGGTACTTACATGTGTGCTGTTTAGCTTCCTTCGGGTATTATCCCACGTCATTGTAGTGTTGTTAAAGTTGTAGCAACGTTTCAGCAGAATCTCATCTGCCATCATCAGGCTCAATACAGAAGCCTGATGATGGCAGATGAGATTCTGCTGAAACGTTGCTACAACTTTAAAAGCACTACAATGATGTGGGATAATACCCGAAGGAAGCTAAACAGCACACACGTACATGTATATGTATGTATATATGTATATACGCACACGCACACACATATATACACATATACTTTGGGAAGGAAAACAAAGGGAGAAAAATTCTGCCTCTGCCTACCAGCATCATCGGTATCCATCAGGCATCCTGTTAGTGTGTAAGAGAGTTGAGGGCTGTTTGGAAACTGAAACAGTATTTGCTGTGAGCAAGTAGGAGACAGCAAGGAGCCTGGGCGTAGCTTAGCTCAACTGTTCAGAACTAAAACGGGTTGCTGCTGTGAAAATAAAACTGAAACTGAAACTCCTCTCCTTTGCTTGTGTTTTGCATCTGGAAGAGATTTCTTTTCAGATGGGGAGGGGGAGTAGAATTCCTTAGCATCAGAGCGTGTTAATAATAATATAGGAAATCCGAATGCTCTGATGGGCATTTCGAAAAATCCTTTCTTAGGGAGCACCTAGAAGCCAAGGGAAACATACGTGCCAAAAGTCAAGTTTATAGGCTTTACAGTTCTGGAGATTTTGTGATGATGGTATTTCACTTTTATATATATAGATATGTGACAGAATAAAGGCAACCACAGGGAGGGTCCAAAAAGTCAAGATTCTTCAACGTTGTGGGGCCTCGATCACAGGGTGCAACTGCCATCTTGATTTTTTGGATCCTTCTGGTGGTTCCCTCTCACACCCATTAGCACCAACGAAATTCAGCAAGTGCCTCTATTCCCAAGATCCCCACATCTAGCCAAATATAGGTCAACGTTCCACCCCAGGAAGGGGTTTCAATCAGAGTTAGGAGCCCCTTGTCCCTTTGGCCGGACAGATGGCAGTTTTCTTTTCCTATATCCCTCTCTGCTACATTCCTGTTCTGATCCAGCCTTAGCAAACAATGATAAGCCTCTTACTCGTAAGTAAAAACAACCCTCTTTTCAAAACAGGGCAGTAAGAGTCCTTTATTTATTCACGTGGATAAACAAAAACCAAACGTAATTAGTCCCAACAAACTTGGTTCTGGCCAAGGAATCAGAACTGCTCACTGTATGCTAGAAAATGAACGGTTGTCTGCGACAACTGGCAACTTCCAAACCCCTCCTATTTATTTCCCAGCCAGGGAGGGACTGGCTGTCGTTTGTGTCTGCCTCTCCCCGAGAGCCAGCTTATAGCTTTCTTTTGCTCTCCTCTCCTCTCTACGCATAAGTGCATCTGGGATGGGACCCATCTGTTTCTCTCCCTCACTCAGCTTAGTTCCTGAAGATAGCTGCTGCCTCTCCACCTGGGGGAGGAGGGAAGGTTCCAGCTCTGCCTCTGTCTCCGATGCTGTTTCCTTATCAGAGCCTTCTTGGGTGCGTGTGGGCATGCAAGCCCATCACCATTCTTCCAACTGTTACTGGAAAAGCCCTAAGGGAACTTTTGGGCTCCATCTTTTTGGGAGGCCATCCTTTCTGTAACCTTCCCTGGTCCCTGATCTTCAGTTACGTAAGGATTTCTCCTCAGATTTCCCACTCAAGAAAGACAATGTGGGAATTGCTGAGAAGTCTGGGTGTTGAATCTACACAACTGGAGAGGACCAAGAGATTGTCCTACAATTAACACCACTGAGTGTTTGATCCCATCAGCAAATCCTGTGGGACCATTGAGTCCCTGTGCCCTTGCCAGACTCGAATTTGTTCTCCTGAAAACTCTTGGGGCCCTCGAGCAGGTACTCATATGGTATGATAAACAGAATAGGTGGTACTTGGCTCAACAGTAGTAACTTTGAGAGGGATATTGGAGTCCTAGTGGACAACAATTTTAAATATGAGCCAACGGTGTGAAGCAGCAGCCAAAAAAGCCAATGTAATCCTAGGTTTAACAGAGGGATAGAATCAAGATCACCAGAAGTATTAGTATCACTTTATGAAGTCTTAGTAAGACTACATCTGACATAGTGCATTCAGTTTTGGTCACCACAATACAAAAAAAGAGTGCAGAGAAGAGCAACAAAGATGATTAGGGGACCAGAGCCTACAAGATATGAAGTATGATCGCAGGAATTGCATATGAGTAGTTTAAGTGGTTAGAATGCAGTACTGCAGGCTACTTCTGCTGATTGCTGGCTCCCAACAGTTTGGCAGTTCAATTCTCACCACGCTCAAGGTCGACTCAAGCTTCCATCTTTCGAGGTGGGTAAAACGAGGACCCAGATTGTTGGGGACAAGAGGCTGACACTGTAAACTGCTTAGAGAGGGCAGTAAAACACTGTGAAATGGTATATACTGTAAGTCAAAGTATCATTGGTATTGCTATTAATGAAAAGAAGGAATAGGGGTGACATGATAACAGTCTTTCAATATTTGAGGAGCTGTCACAAAGAGGGAGAGGGTCCACCTATTCTCCTGTTGGAAGTTAAAATCCACCCCTCTTCTAGGAAACTGAAATATTTTAGGATATACTAAAAAGGCAGAATATTTCCCCTAAAAAGAGAAGTAGAAACTCAGAGACAGAAACTCAGCCCGCCCACCTTTGCTAATGGACCATTACTCTGACCTAGGCCACTCTATTTTACATAACAAAGATTTACCCCAGGTAAAGCTATAATAGGAATTGCCCAAAGTCCTTTCATGACATCGTCACCCAGAAAGGATCAACCAAGCCTGGGACTCAGGATGCCAACAGAGTTGCCCCTGCATGGCCCTATGGGAGTCTAACATCCAATCAGAACAAAAAGCTCAAATTCAAATCCCAACAGAGGGCATAAAACCAAGGGTCTCTCAGTATTTTGGCCCTTCTTTTCCTTCACCCAACATCTTGAAGCATGTGATCGTCCTTTTCCCTTTGGAGCTCTGAGCCATGTGGTCCTGTCCACCTTTAAACCTTCTTTCCAAACAGCCTCCGTGTTTCCAGTGTCTTTTTCCCCACTTGGAACTGAACCCAGAAGGATGTTTCTTTCAACACTCCAAAGCACCTGAAGGCAGGACAAGAAGTAATAGATGGAAGATCATCAAAGAGAGATCCAACCTAGAACTGAGGAGAAACTTCCTAACAGTGGGAACAATTAACCAGTGAAACGACTTGCCTCCAGATCTTGTGGATGCTCCAACACTGGAGGCCTTTAAGAAGAGACTGGACAGCCACTTATCTGAAATTGTTTAGGGTCTCCTGCCTGAGCAGGGGGGTTGGAACAGAAGGCCTCCAAGATCCCTTCCAACTCTGTTATTCTATTGTTCTGTTAGTTTCCTCCAGTTTTGCTTTGCTTACCAGGAACGCACCATCCTTCCCTTGGTTTTCCTTGATGAAGGACAACTGAGATACAGCTGGGCTTCTGCAGCCAACTGTGTCCACCTATTGTACCTCTCAACATTAAACGATGAATAGTTAGCAAACCTAGGGTCATTTTTGATGTGCAAAGTTCCAAAACAACTTTTTTGCTTTGCCAGAACTAAACTGAGCTGCCGACTCAAGGTGAAAACTTGAACACCACCTGCTGCTTCCAAGGCCAATGAGATTTGGAACAGAATGAGAATATGCAATCCTGCACCCCAAAATGAGAGGGCTTCTTCTGTGGGTGTCTCCCTGGGAGAGATCTTGGGTGAGCTGAGAGCTTCTACCCGCAGGGCTTTTCTCAAGAGGACTTAAGCTTATTGTATTGCTTATTGTACCCTATGACTATCACTAAGTGTTGTTCCTGATGAGTCTTGACTCTTGATGAATGTATCTTTTCTTTTATGTATACTGAGAGCATTTGCACCAAGACAAATTCTTTGTGTGTCCAACCACACTTGGCCATTAAAGAATTCTATTTCTATTTCTAAGTGAGAGAAGGTGGGACAGGAAACCAGGAGCGAGGAACAAAGGGCCTGGGAGAAGGTGCGCCTGAGGTCCTGTTCCAGGAACTTTTCCTTCCCAATTAATTCTATAAAGCAGCTTTGAGGAGTTTTCATTTTAAAAATGGCCCAGAAAAGGTGCCTATTGCCACTGTCATTTATTGATTCCTAAGAGGTCATCTTGGTCCAGCAGCAGAGAAATTGTATTTCTGATGCATAAAGTTGATGACAGAGTTTTCAGCACTAATGGAAAATTTGACACAACAAGATTCTGGCAGCTAACGTTATGTTTCTCCAAGATAATTTGCTAGCCAAGAGCTTTAATTTAATTTCCTCTGCTAAAAAGAGTCCCTCAGTACAGAGCAGCTAAAGCAGCCATACTGGAGAGAGCTGATCAGGCCGGGATGCCCGTCTTCTGTCTTCATTTATCTGGCAGGTCTGAATTATTTCTCTTGTTACCCACGGAGGCCTCTTCCATAGGGCCGGCTGAATTACTGTCCAGCAGCCCTTGAACAGAGGAAAAGTATGTCAGCATAAAAGCATTCTGTCCCTCATAGGCTTCTGCCGCAGTTGTGAAGCCGCTGAAGGATGCTGCCTTTCCTTAATTATAGTTACCGTAGGCCAAATTACAGAAAAGGTTGATGGGAAAACTCTGTTTTTTTCCTCTCCCACCCGCTGACAGAAAAACAACCACAAGTCCATTTCCCTGAGGCAGAACCAGTCAAGGTTAAGCTAAATTATACAGGGGTCTCCAACCCTGGCCACTTTTAAGACTTGTGGACTTCAACTTCCACAAGTCTAAAAGTGGCCAAGGTTGGAGACCCCGAGCTAGAAGACTGCTTAGAATGGCAGATTTAGCCCCTGGCTAGTTGCCCACCTTGTAGGTGACGGGCATTGGGGGGGTTTGTGGAAAGAAGTATGGCTGGGGATTGGAGAGGCTCATCGGCAGCCTTTGCATGTTTCCTCCCAATCGGGCAATCCCTAACTCAGGCTGAATGCTTGTCTGAAGGAGCACTAGGCCCACATTTGAAAATCAACCTGTTGACTGATCAGAGTGCAAAGGGGGCGAGGAAAGGAAAAAAGAAGCCTTGCCCTTTAAGGAAAAAGGCATTTTTTTCCCTTTTGTGGATTCAAATTTCCCTGCTGGGAAGTTTTAATGCAAAATGATTTGATCAGCTGAGTTGAAAGTCAGAATCAGTTTATTAATAGGAAGGCAGATAAGAAGAAATCTCACAGCGTTCCTAGGATTAATCTAATATGTGAGTAGGAAAACCTCTCTCTTGTACACTTCAGGTTCTTTGATTTGTAAGTGAAGTCTTTGATTTGTGTGTGTTGAATTCCTGTCTCTTTGAGATTGGGATCTCTTCCTGGGATCTTGGTAGGAGTAATTGCTTTATAGTCCAATCTGTTTTTCCCTGATCCTTTGTTGCTATCATTTTGCACCTGGTTGCAGTATCCTGAGTTTCCTGTTATGCTGTTTGCTTTTCACAAGTTATTTTGTAGCTTGCTATCTATTTGATTTCTATGGGAAAGGATCCTAGCTAATGTGTATCCCATGCAAAGCTGGGGGCTAATGGAGCTGTTCCTGCTTGTGTTTTCCCCTCTCCTTTCTTTTAGGGGAATTTTCTTTCCCCTTCTAATGTTTTCCTAGAAGAGAGGGGAATTGTACCTTCCAACAGGGGCACGAAGAAAACACTTATATAAGAAGTGCTTTATTATTAACATAGGCAAAAATTAGAAAGCAGCGCTATTTGAAGTGCTCGACAATGGAAGCACTTATTCATCTGATTGTTATTAATATGGGAAATATTGTTAGATATAAAGATATCTTGAATGAAAAGGGTGAGCTCAAAAACTAAACAAGATGTCAAGCCCGAAATTGTCGGAAGTGTAGCCATTTTAGTTTGTCTTAGGACATATTCTTTTTCTTACTTTCTCTGTGGCACTCATAGGGGGAAGGGTTGTGGGCTTGACACATTCCTAAGGGGGGGGGAGGAATGGATGTAGAGAGGGTGTTATGGCGAGGTGATCTTCTTTCCCGTGGGAAAGGAGCTGTTCAGGCTGGAGATTTATGACATCAAGCAACGTTGAATTACTTCTCTTGGAGAATGTGACTTTGGGGGGTTGTTTCAAACTTCTAATATTGTGGGGTAATTGTGGGTTGGGTCAGATCCGGAATTACCATGGACTTTGCCAATTTGATGCTTTCCTAAATAAAAGAAATCTTTTTGAAGATGGACTTTGTTCTTTTTCTTTTAACATGGATTTCATTACTTAGAATCCTGACACAAGAATTAAATGAACAAGGAATTGATATGGTTTGGTATTCATATGTACAAATATAGTCTAGACATGAAAAAGTTGCTGAACAAGATGATTTCTATAAAGAATTGACAGAACTGGATAAAATATTAACTGGAACAGAAGAAAAATTGATAAAAAATTTATAGTTACTTACTGGGTATTAAAATGGAAGAACAAGTGAAACAGACAATGATGGTATGGGCAAATTTTTTTGCTTATACTATAGAGTTAGATAAATGGCAAAAGCTGTGGGAGAGAAACTATAAATTAACAATGTCAACTGCATATAAAGAAAATCTGTATGTTTTATAGATGGCATTTTGCGCTGGCAAGACTGGCAAGGATGTTTAAAGATAAATCAGCTAAATGCTGGAAATGCCACCAGACACCAAGATCATATTATCATATGTGGTTGCTATGCGTAGAAGCAAAAAGATATTGGATGAAAATACATACATGGTTGGAAAAGATGACACAGCGGCACATAGATTTCAAACCTGAAATATTTTTGTTGGGGATGATACCAGAAACTTATAGTAAAGAAAAGACATATTTAATTATCCATGTCGTAACTGCAGCTAGAATTGTATTTGCACAAAATTGGAAAAATAAAAAGATTCCGACAGAAGAAAATGTGATAAGGAAAATATTAGAATGTCCAGAAATGAACAGATTAACACTTGCAATTAAAGGGAAGGAGCACTCTGAATATTACCAGATATAGGAACTATTTTATCAATGGCTAGAGAAAAAATATGAAAGCTAGAAACAATCAATAAGCTAGTGAAATATAGAAAATATGTTAACAGAATTGAACATGTTAAGGAGTGTTATAGTAATAAAAAAATTATGTATATCATTAAGATTATAGAGAATTAATATTAAAATGATGAATATGGTTGTAAAATTTAACTGTTATTGCACAAGATATTTGTATCCAGATGACATACTCTTAAATAAAAGATGAATTGTATGTATATATTTTAAATAAAATAAAAAACTGACAAGCAAAAAAGAAAAAGAAAAAAAGGAGAGACTGGACAGCCATTTGTTTTGAATGGTATACAATTTTCCAAGTGTTTATGATTTATATTTTGTTGATTATTCATATCCACTCAATACTCAGTAGAAGTAAGAGTCAAAAATTAAACTAAAACTCTTAAAATCCAATGGAAACAATTGGCACAATCAATTTTAATACACCCAAAGGCCTGCCTAAATAAATGTGTTCAAGTCCAGAGAGCACAGAAGCAAAGCAGAACTTTTGGGGCATGTATGTACATTTGTAAAAAAAAATAAAAATGAATATGGTAGCTGTGACTGTGTGATTGAAGCCTTGATCCTTTTTATGCAGGTTACTTTAATTGTGTAGTTGCAGCTGTTATGATATGTACAGAATAACACTTGAGTAACAAGGATATGCACATGGAAACATTTATGGGAGTAGTTATTAATAATTAGTCAGCCACACACAGATATACTAAATTGAGTTAAAGTTTCCTTTAAGAAAGAGCACAATCCAAAAAATGCCCCAGGTCATATACGTTTAACAGTCTAAAGAATATCCAATTACAAAGTCTTCTTACTGGTTGCCTTTGTCATTTACAGTAAACAAAGATATCAAAGTATAAGCACAGCATAAATACAACAGAATGTCAGAGAAAGAGCATGTCAGAAAGACAGAATGTCAGAGACAGCAAGCCATGATCTATAGCTCCCTCTTATGGCAATTTCACAATACAATCAACCTATCGGGACATAGTACAAATCAATACAGTAACTTTGTCTTAAAGCTACAAACATACATTGTTGGTTTATATATTGCCAACCCAATTAATTGGTGGACAAATTCCTAACATTCTATACCATTTCAGATAAATATACTGAAATATACCATTTCAGTTGTCCAATCTCTTTTTGAAAGCCTCCGGTGATGGAGATCCACAACTTCTGCCGGCAAGCTGATTGCTCTTACCATTAAGAAATTTCTCCTTAATTCTTGGTTGCTTCTCTCCTTGATTAATTTCCATCCATTGTTTCTCACCTTGCTTTTTGGCACTTTGGAGAAAAGTTCGATCCTTTGTCTTTGTGGCAGCTCCTCAAATATTGGAAGACTGCTATGATATCTCATCTACTCCTTCTTTTCATTAGACTAGCCATACCCAATTCCTGCAATCATTCTCTGTATATTTTAGCCTCCAATCCCCTAATCCTTTCTCTCCTTTTGCTCTTTCCAGATCTCAACATGAATGAATGAATGAATGAACATCTTTTTTGAATTTTGGTGACTTTGGATTCAGTATTCCAAGTACCATGGTGGCTCAGTGGTTAGAATGCAGTACTGCAGGCTACTTCTGCTGACTGCCGACATCTTAAAGGTAAAGGTTCCCCTTGCACATAAGTGCTTGTCATTTCAGGCAGAGGTGGCATTCAGCCGGTTCTGAACGGTTCTGGAGAACTGGTAGCAGACATTTTGAGTAGTTCAGAGAACCAGCAAATCCCACCTCTGTCTGGCCCTGTTCCTGTCTCTTCTCTGCCTCTCATTGAGTCCCAGCTGATCTACTGGCTCTTCTTTGGTTGGCCTGCACAGGAGAACAGAACTGGAAAGCAGGTTAGTGGGGTGGGGAGGGAATGGGGATTTTGCAATGACCTTCCCCTGCGACACCCACCAAGCCACACCCACAAAACCAGTAGTAAAAACATTTGAATCCCACTACTGTGTAAAGGGTTGGGGTTAGGGTTCCCCACCTCTAATGGAGAGGATGAGCAAAAAGGGAAGAATATGAACTAGTCTAAACTAAGAAGACATGACTCAGTGTTGCCTAATGCACTGCTTATAAACGAATTAGCTCAGTTTCTTTTGGAAAATGAGCCAAGGAACAAATAAAGATGAGAATTTGGATGAGAGATGACATGACGGAGGGACTGCAGGAGGAAAACTGTGTTAGTCTATGGTGGCAAAAAGTCAGCAGGCCCTTTTCTGACTAATAAATGTTACTAAAATTTACTCCATCAAATTTACTCCAGCACAGAATGGTTAGGCTGGTTCAGGATTTAAATCGGGGTTGGGAGGAAAGGAGGCAAGTGAAACTAATCATAGAGATGCAGGTGGGACAGAAAGCCAGTATCAACTAAACATTCAAATATGTAATTAATTAACTTAATTAAAATATATCTTAACAATCGTAATGTGTTAAAAACAGTTCCAATATCATTCAGCCTGACAATTACAGTCAGATATCTTGGCAGTCATAAAGCAGGTCACCACATGACTAGGCCGATTTTACTACCATTTTTTGCAATGGTTGTTAAGTGAATATGGCAGTTGTTTAGCGAAACCATTGTGGTTATGGATTGGTTATTGCTGGAAACCGCAAGTAAATGCCAGGTTCCAGCAAAAACATCATAAATTATAGTCCTGGGAGTACGGCTGTGCAGGTGGCCAGAAATGTGGCCGACTGCCAAGAGCCCAAAATGCTATCAAGTGACTGTGAGGTGACCCTCAGCTGATGGAACTGGAGCTGGGTCACAAAGTACCAGAGGTGGGATTCAGCAGGTTCTGACCAGTTCTGGAGAACCGATAGTGGAAATGTTGAGTAATTCGGAGAACCGGCAAATATCCCCTCTGACTGGCCCCACCAACCCCATCTCTTCTCTGCCTCCCATCGAGTCCCAGCTGATCGGCTGGATCTTCTTTAGTTGCCCTGCACAGGAGAACGGAGCTGGAAAGCAGGTTACTAGGGCGGGGAGGGAATGGGAGGAAGTATATCCTTTCCTTGCCATGCCCACAAAACCACAGAACCGGTAGTAAAAATTTTTGAATCCTACCACTGCAAAGTACCCTTTGCAGGTCCATACTAACTTACTAACTTGGGGTTTCATTTTAACTTTGAATGGCTGCTAAGCAACCAGTCATAAATCAAGGACTACCTGAAAAACATATGAAAAATGGCTACAAGATTTGGATCTGGCTAGTCTAAAGAAAAGAAGAATTAGGGGTGACATGATAGCGGTATTTCAGTATTTGAGGGGCTGCCACCAAGAAGAGGTGGCACCAGAAGTCAAGAAAGTAACAATGGATGGACACTAAACAAGGAGAGAAGCAACCTGGAATTAAGGAGAAACTTCCTAACAGGTGAAACAGCTTGACTCCAGAAATTGTGGGCACTCCATCACAGTAAGTTTTTAAGAAAAGACTGGACAGTCAGTTGTCTGAGACGGTATAGGTTCTCCTGCTGAGCAGGGGGCTGGACTAGAAGACCTCCAAGCTCCCTCCAAGCTCATCCATTCTGTTCTAAACCTGTTTGTAAATTAAACAACTGCCCTTCAAAGATGCTTTGAGTTTCATTGTCTCAAAGTGCTCTCTTTGACATCTGTTATAAAGAACTTGGGCGGTTGACATGTTCTGACGATGTTTTGTCCTTGTTTTGAGTCATAGAACAGAATAGAATTCTTTATTGGCCAAGTGTGATTGGACACATAAGGAATTTGTCTTGGTGTAAATACTCTCATTATACATGAAAGAAAAGATACATTAATCAAGAGTCAAGAATCATCAGGTGCAACACTTAATGATAGTCATAAGGTACAATAAACAATCAAATCATACTAGGAAACAGTCCATATAAATCGTAAAGATACAAGCGACACAGTTACAGTCATACAGTCACAAGTGGGAGGGGATGGGTGATAAATAGTGATGAGAAGATTAATAGTAATAGTAGTGCAGACTTTGTAAAGAGTTGAACAGTGTTGAGGGGATTATTTGTTTAGCAGGGTGATGGCTTTCGGGAAAAAACTCTTCTTGTATTTAGTTGTTCTGGTGTGCAGGACTCTCCAGCATCATTTTGATGGAAGGAATTGAAACAGCTTATGTCCAGGATGTGCGGGGTCTGTAAATATTTTCTCAGCCCTCTTTTTGACTCGTGTAGTATACAGGTCCTCGATTAGGTGGTTGGTAGTTGTTAGGAATATAAGTCACCTAACAGATATTTGGGTTAGAAATATATAAACCAGGATAAACATTTTAGTACTATCTCTTTAAGGGAATGCAAGAGCATGCAATTGGGTGTGTTTTCTCAAACGGCCATAAGATGGAGCCAGAAACCTGGTTTGTCTTAGTCTGAGTCTCAGAAGAGAGTGTGAGTGTATCTTTATTTCCTTCTGTTGGAAAGTATTGCTGTTGCTCCATTTTTCCTAATTGACTGATATTTCTGGATTTTATGTAAGTCTGATACTGAACTGTTTTTGACACTGGACTTTGTTATGGAATA
The DNA here is from genome assembly GCA_015471245.1 of Laticauda colubrina. Taxonomy (NCBI): domain Eukaryota; kingdom Metazoa; phylum Chordata; class Lepidosauria; order Squamata; family Elapidae; genus Laticauda; species Laticauda colubrina. The sequence goes on from BLBF01000097.1 coordinate 2,954,915, forward strand.
TTCCTGGATTGAAAAACTGACTGATTAACCTGTGAATGACTTTTGGACTACCTATTTTGAACTTTGCTTAAACCTTTCTGGAGGTAAAAACCTACACTTACTGTACAGTGTATCTGTGTACTGTGTGTGTATTATTCCAACACTACTCTCTATACGTCTCCCTGTATGCGCTCATTCTCCTAACGGGGAATTACATCAACAGTAGTAATTGTTTTTTCATGATATCAAGATGTCAATTGACTGATTGTGTCGATCCTCTTGGGTAACTTCTGTCCTGTACATAGAATCCAAAGGCATATTGCATGCTAGGATGACCTGGAGAGAAAAAACGTGTGAAAAACAGTGCTAATCTTGCAAGTGCAACTGTTGGCTCCTGGGATGCTGCTGTTAGTGCACAGGCAAAATGGGCATCTGAGTTAGTTGCAGGAGCCAGTTCCAATGTTGGCATCATGGCCATCCAACTTGAAGTGGCTTCTCACAAGCCATTGCCATCAGCTGGGCCATGATGCCAATGGCTTGTGAGAAGTCACTTCAGGTTGGATGGCTGTCTGAATGAACATCCTGGCCTGCTGCATAGGGCCTGAGAAAAATGCAGTGTATTCTTAATACTGTTTTGAGTGGCTTCAGCTGTGAGCCATAGGGGAAAATCAGTAGTGCTCTGTTGTTATGTGGTGTGGTCTGTTTTTTAAGACATTCTTCCTCAGAATTGGTCCTATTGATTTGCCTATTGATCTCATTAGGCAGGTAGTTCAATCTCCCCAAATGCCTGGTTTAATTCCATCAGTTCAGCATCTCTGTCAGGTATACCAGAAGAAATGCCTTTGCAAGCACACAGCCTGATTGTAGACAATAGATTTGGTAGTGGGTTTGGGGTAGAAACTTGTTAAGAGTTTGCAGCAGAAACTCAAGTCCAGAAAACACACAGATGGCTGATTCAGCAGGTTCCTTAACCTCTTTATAAACATAATAATATGAAGTAAAATTTACAATACCAGTAGTGGATTCTTTCAACGTAACATAAGCAAAACCATGAGCAGCAGCAGCTCAGAGCAGAACTCAGTTTCAGTTTAGTATAGCAGGCAAGCAAGACACCAATAAAAACAGACATGTCACAGCTCCAGTTCAGAGCAGAACTATAGTTTCAGTTTCACTTCTCAGCAAAGCACACAGAGCCAAACCACACCAGACTGTCAGCTCCCATTGGCTGGTCTGTTGCCATGCTTACTCATTGACTGACTTTTTTTTTTTTACTAAGCTCTATTCCAGTTCATAAATATACTGTGACAAAACTGGAAGCCTGGAGGTAAGCTCCAGAGCCCAACCAGCACACCTGACATCTGGTAATCTGTAGGGCCGAAGAGCCTCTGAAATGCCCAGATGACAACAGTCACCCCTCCTCTCCATCTCTGGGCTCTTGACCTGGTGCAAACCCTGAGACTTGGGTTGGAAATTTCCAAGAGAAGAAGCAACACCCCAGCAGACACCTTTGCTAAGGTGTCACTAAGACATGCCAGATTAGTGTCCTCATCACTTATCACATAAGATCAGACTCCAGGACCACCAAGGATCTATGTCTCCAATCCTCATGTGCCTCCCTTGTGTCTAAGCCAAAGAACTTCAGAGTACTAGAACACTAATATTAAAGCACTAGTATGCTAATAGAGCACTAGAACCTTCTCAGTTGGACTATTGTAGCATATTTTACTCAGGGCTGCCCTTGAAGATCTCCGAGAGCTATAATTGGTCCAGAATGTGGCAGTGCAAGTAGTTATGGGTGCCCCATAGTATATCCATGCAACATCACTGCTTCACAAACTCTGTTTACTCCCCAAAGACTCTGGAGTACAATGCAAGATTCTGGTTTTCACCTATAAAGCCCTACAGGTCACGGGGCCACAATATTTGTTGGACTTCCTATTTCTGACTGTTTGTGCCTGTCTCACTTATTGTCACAACACAAGCACACTGTGGGCCCCTTCCCCAGGAGGACCTCTTCTCTGTGGCAGCGATAGCCCCTTAGAATGATCCACTGACATGGGTGGCCCTGGCCCACTGTCTTCCCAGAAACTGGGTTTTTTCCTCCAGGTGTTGTGCCAGAGAATGGAGGATCCTGATTTCCAGAGGCAGACAAGTGCTTGCTAGGAAGGGAGCTTCTTAGGCTCAGTCAGGGGACGAGAACTCGGGTCTCCTCAGACCAATGACAAAACATTTTCATCCCAATGCAACCCTGGCTCTCTTCTCCAATCTAAATAAATCTTAAGATGATCTTAAGGATTTAAAGGGTAGCTGCACAGTTTTGCTATTGATGAAGATTTAATGAGAAATTTCCTTTTATGGCCAGACCTGGAAAGGTGGCCAAACAGAAGACATAAATTGTAGAACTACGCAGTGTTTCAGGTTTGATGGCAAAGCCTGGCTTGGCAGGTGAGGGGGGCAGAGCGGACTGCCTCTTCTGAAAACAGCTGCGTTTTCCCCAGACCATGGCAGCTCGACTGCAAATTGTGGGAAGAAATCCATTTGGGTAGACAGATGCTACATTCCCATCCCCACGGGCTCTGAAGCACTTTGGTGCTTCAAATTTAAAGCACTGCATGGCCCCCAAAAATGAATTCATTGGGGAAAAGGCAAACAAGAAGGGAGAACATCTACAGTGAGTCTGCATTCCTAGAAGAAATTAAATGAAAGTCTATTTAACTGGGCTGGAGTAGGATCGTGGATCTGAGAACTTGGGCAGATTTGATTGAAAAGGAGATGATTTGAGAGAGAATCTCTCGGTTCCCTAGATGTGACCATCCTTTTCCCTTTGATCTCCGGAAAGCCAAATGCCTTCTTTTGTGACTGATGGTAAAAATATGTCAGCCTCTTCATGAAGATTGACCCTCATTTTGTCCAGCCGAGTGATCTACTCCATTTCTAATTGTAGAGTCTAGCCAGAGAAGAAGAAAATGGCCTTAGAGATGACTGAGAATCCAGCTTATCAGCTCTCCCTGGTTAACCATTATGTGACGAGACTTAGGCTGAATTCACAAAACACGCTCAGCTTGTTTCCTTCATTAACCTACTTTATTGGTTCAACAATATGTTGAACTAAACCATCTGGGTTCACATAATACGCGAAGCTGCAAAGCAGCTAAACCAGGGTTTGTGTAAAGGCTGCTGATGGATCTATCTATCAATCTGATCTAGTTGTGCCTGATGTTTCAACTAGCCTAAATGTGAGGCGTGTGTTGCAAAGGAAACAATCCCTTCAATTACAGATGTGGCCTGGATACCCCCTGCCCTGGAGCAGCTGTTCCCCACTTCTCTACCAGCCCTGAGTTCTTTTCCTTGGGTGCCCAGCTTTGCAGAACTTCCTTTCTAGAGAATTTTTCCTGGGGTCTTTTTTTTAAATCCATACTTGCAGAGACCCAACATCTGGCTTGGAAAAGGAATATTATGCAGAGTGCAGAAAAGCAGTAACCAATAGTAACCACTCCTCTACTCATTGCAGAATACCTTATGCCACCAGACTTGAAACTCTAGACCTAGAAAACCTAGAACTACTCCGCCTGCAGTCCGGTTTAAATATAGTACAAAATCATACATTGTAATGTCCTACCTGTAAATGAATATTTCACCTTCAACCATAACAATACAAGAGCAAACAATAGATACAAACTCAAGGTAAACTGCACCAAACTTGATTGCGGGAAATACAATTTCAGCAACAGAGTGGTCAATCTCTGGAATATTCTACCTGACTCTGTGGTTTCTTCCCCAAACCCCAAAAACTTTCACCTTAGACTGCCTACTATTGACCCTACCCCTTTCCTAAGAGGTCTGTAGGGAGCGTGCATAAGCGCACCAATGTGCCTACCGTTCCTGTCCTAGTGTTTCTTTTTCTATTTTTCTTATACATATCCATTTCATGTGTTCATAATGTTTATAGTTACACCTGTTATCTTGTAAGCGATTGACAAATCAAATCAAATAAATAAATAAAATAGCAAGCCAATGACATTACAGGGATGAGATGGAGAGAAGAAAAGGAAATAGGTATGAAAACTAGTTTACACCATTGGCTAGGTCTTCATACGTCCCAATAGCTTGCAAACCATCCGTGGCAACTACAGATCCTCCTAGCACAGAGGTGGGGAACTATGGCATTCAACAACTAGCCTCCTGCTACATACATAGTTGCACACAAATTCCATAATCTAAGCTTTTTCACTTTTGGAAATCCGCAATATTTGTAAACCTTCTCACATTCATATAATTCTCAATGGTCTGCGTAGCCCTTGCCTGATGCAAAGGCAAATGTGGTTTGCTACAACATTTAATGTTACAATGGCACTGAAAAAAGTTATGGCCCTTTTTCACACTAATGACCGTTGCAGCATCCCCCATGGTCATGTGATCAAAATTCAGATGCTTGGCAACTGATTCACATTTATGAGAGTCGCTGTGTATCCCGGGGTCAAGTGATCCCCTTTTGCGACCTTCTCACAAGTAAAGTCCATGAGGAATCCAGATTCAGTTAACAACCTTGTTACTAACTTGACAACTGCAGTGATTCACTTAGCAACTGTGGCACGAAAGGTTGTAAAATGGTGCAAAATTCACTTAACAGATGTCTCACTTAGCCACAGAAAGTTTGGGATCAATTGTGGTCATACACTGAGGACTACCTGTATTAAACTCATATAGCTCTCTAAAATACTGCTTGTGATGACCCAGGACACAAAGGCAACACAGTTAGATAATCAGTAGGAGTCCCTTTATTAGATCCAATTTTGCCTCCAGTGTCCTGGTTACCTTCTTGGCTAGAGAAAAACTCCCAGGAACAGCCTTTGACTGCAGAGATTCAAATCCAAAACATGGTCAACAAAAACTGTAACTATAACTCCAATCGATGCAAGATGAGGTAATTATTCCGGCAAGGCAGGAGCAAGAATTCCAGATGTTCAGGAATGGCAAAACTCACATGGTTGGGAAGATGCCAGGAACATAGCTAAGCAAAGACAACACAAGATAAAGTCACATTTGCTCCCAGCAGCTGCCGCAATCAGCATTAATCTTTTAAACTCTCTTCCCAGCTGCAGCTAATGAAGGGAATCAGGGCCCTTTCCTCCCCTGTAAGTCACACAACCAACGTTGCTCCCTTCTCCGTTCCTCCCTGCATGCCCTAGGATGAAGAGGGGCTGGGTCTGGGTCTTCCTCTGAACACCCTCTGCTCTGCTCTGCTCTGCCCAGCTGGACTTTGCCCTACCCCAGTTTCCTCCACAGCCAACGGAGCCACACTCCCACTCCCTGTCAGCTGTTCATCTTCCTCCTCAGATTCAGACTCTGACAGGGGCATGACAATCCTTCATCTATTTCCTCCATTTACTTTCAAGATCCCTTTTATGTTTAATTCTAGCCACTCTGCCAGATGCTTCTTGTTTAGCCTTCTTCACCTGCTTCTGAATGTTCTCATGCATGTGGAATGAGTGTCCTGAATTTTTGCAGAACTTCTAAGATTTAAGCAATTCTTTTTAGCAATAATTCATTAAGTCAGCACTAGCTGGGATTGTAAAAGGCTCTAAAAAGCATTGGGTTGTTGATGTTCTCCGAGCTGGGCTATTTTCCAGCAGAAATGTTGCTGCCATGCTTGATAGTATCCTCTGTGCATGAGAGAATGGAGTGTGCTGCTTGTTTATATTTAGTAGCTTGGTTGGGGTGGGCCTTCTTCCTTGATGGCCCTTAAGCCATTTTTCCTCCTGATTGTTTATCTGTGTCGTTTCCTGCTTCTCTGGGTGTGGCTGCTGGAAAGGATGTGCTTTATTAATTTAGGCTGTTTCCTTCCTTCCTAGACTTTTGATTGTACCTTTTAAATGGACTGTCAGTGGGACTTATCTCGATGTGTATAGATGGATTTGTTAGAATGCCAGGCTTGTTGGAATTATTGAATATTTTTGGAATTGGCTTCTCCCTAAATGCCAACTCTTTCCCAGTTGAAATTGTTGTTGAATTTATCTACCTGCAAAAAGATGAAGGAGCTCTCTTACAGTCCTTGCCCTATATGTGCTGATGTCTCTGATTATTATTTCTGTGAGACGTGGTGGCACAGTGGTTAGAATGCAGTACTGCAGGCTACTTCTGCTGACTGCCAGCTGCCTGCAGTTCGATCCTGACTGGCTGAAGGTCGACTCAGTCTTCCATCCTTCTGAGGTGGGTAAAATGAGGACCCAGTTTGTTGGAGGCAAGAGGCTGACTCTGTAAACTGTTTAGAGAGGGCTGTAAAAGCACTGGGGAGTGGCATAGAAGTTTAAGTGCTATTGTTATTTCTTTGGGTAATTTTAAAAGCATTTAATGGGGTTTTTTTGGTCTGTGTTAGAGTGATGTTGAGAGGATATCATAATCTGTAGATTGTCTCAGAAGCATCTTTCATGTATGGGATAGTTAACCAACTCCCAGGTTGTGTCGTGATAGGTTGTGTAGCTAGGCACTTTTATGAAGTTGCGTGGGTATCTGCTGTGTTGCCCTGGCAACCAACACCCAGAGAGACAAGAAGCAGTACCAGGGCAGGGGAAACAGTACCCTAATCAAAGAACCAAGAAGTGTTCAAAATATATCCCAACCAAGATTGGGAGGACAAGAGGCTCCCTCTAAACTACCAGGGAACTCTGCTCTTCTTTGCACACTTTCCCTGTACAAAACTTCTGCCAGAAAACAACCCAGTGCAGGGAACATTAAGATCCCAACTCTTTATAAGCTACAAATACTATATTCTTCACTACTGAAATTCTGAAAAAAATAGTTCACCAATGATGGTGGCTTAGCTTTGGATGCCCCTAATTTATTTGCACACCCCAACTCTAAGATAACATAATTTGCACACCTGTAAAACGAACACATGCTCATAGGAGTAACATTTCATGTGCATTTATGCAGATTGAAATCCTACTCTATCGTGATGTTTCAGCTTAGCTGTCTTCCCCTTTGAGCCTTTGTCCAGACGTCACGAAAACACTGCAGGCAGGCCTGCTGCATCCCAAATAGAGTGTGTGGATCAGGCAGCGTGTTAATGTGTTGTCAGTAGTGCCTCCTTGCTCCAGAGGCAGGTTTTGCACACTTTGCCCATTCTTGATGAGAGGGAGAAGGGCACGAGGGCTGTGTGATAAGCACGCTCGGGAAGTGGCGTGGATGCTCCTTGGGGTGCAAACAGAGGGTGTCAAAAGTCAAAGCAGAGACTGCAACCCCACCTTGTCACCACCGTATCCAAAATGTTTGGGCTTCTTCAGCTATCTTGAGTTTTCTGAGACTCCCCAGAGGCTGCAGATTGTTGCATTTGTGTCACTTCTTCGAAAGTGCCAATGTTTTGCTTTGGATTGCTTTTTAAGAGCCCTTTGTGGCACAGATCAGCACGGTAGCCTTGCTTCAGATCTGGGCAGCATCCTGCTAGATCTTGCATGTGATTTGGTTACTAAGAGCTGTCAAGAGAAAAAGCAGCACGTTTACCAGTATAGACTCAGAGCTGGGCTTCACTGCCTGCCACGCCGTTGTTTACTTAGCAATGCTGGATCGCACAAACAAATAATGGTTTATTTGTCAAGAAACACCTGTTGCACAAGAAGCCAATATGGGGACCCAGTAAACTAAGCTTAAACTAAGCCCAGTAAACTAAGCATGGTTAAACAGACCTTGCTTTGGGACAATGCGTCAAAGTAACTATTGGTTGGGTTCACATATCATTGTAAACTATGGGGTGGTTCATTAAGGGGGTGGGAAATGGTGAAACCCTGAGGATTCACTCATGGAAGCCACTTGGGTCCTGTGAACCCTGCCATCATGCAGGCTGGCTTTAATTTAGCCTGTTGGGCGAGGCCAGACAATTGTGGGTCATCAAGAAATCCTGGTTAGGATGGAAATGAAAGAGAAAGAAGAAACAGAGCACCATGAGACTTGGAACCTACGGTGTAACTGGTTAGAAAGTAGACGGAAAGTAGATAAATGAAGGAAAGGTAGGAGTTATGGTAAGATGAAATAATACTGTGCATATGTAAAGAATTATGTAAATATATGAATATATGCCTTAAATTGAATGAAGAAATAATCAACAATATTTCACAATAAATTACATACTTAGGAAGATGTCAATGTAAGCGAACACCGTTATGAACACGCTGTTATGAATGGAAATATGTTTTTAATTGTGAAAGTGTGATCAATAAAGATTAAAAAAGAAATCATTAAAAAATAGGAGTCGTCCGAGAGGGCCGCTCGATGGTACTTTTGTGTCATGCGTGTATTTTGCAGGTCTGCTTTTCATGCAGGGCGCCGAGGGGGCGTTCAGGCCGGCCCCGAAGTGAGCCCGGAGAGCGGTCGTGCGAACGCGGCCTCGGCTCCCCGGGAGGCGCGTCCGAGGAAACTTTCGGGGAAGCGGCTTCCCGCAAACGCTCCGGCCCCGGGCTGCGCTCGGCAGGGGAGGGAGCCGCACTGCCGCCCGGCGGCTCCCCGCTCGGCCCGCGGTCGGAGACCTCCCTCCCGGCGTGGGCGGCGGGGCCCGGGCGGTGGCGTCCGGCTGGGCGCTCAGGCGGGGGCCGGGCCGGCGGGGAGCCCGGCGCCTCTCCCCCGCCCTCTCCGGCAGCGTGGCCGCGGCTCGGGCGCTCCCAGCGGCGGAGAGGCGGGGAGGAGCGGCGGCGGCGGCGGGGCGGGCGCACGGACCGCGCTGCCGAGGACGGGCACCGGACGGGATGCCGGCGGCGCCGGGAGCCGGGCTGAGCGCGGAACCGGCGGCCGGGGCGCCCTGAAGCAGCGCCAGCATGTCCCGCAAGAAGAGCCCCAAGGGCAAGGGCGGCAGCGCCGCGCCCTCCTCCGCCCTGCCCGCCGCCCAGCAACGCGCCGCCGCCGCCGCCTCTTCGTCGGCCGGGCCGGGCCGGGCCGCGGGCGAGGAGAGGGCGGCCAACGGAGGGGCGCTGCCCAGCCGGCCCTCGCTCAGCAGCAGCAGCGGCGAGTTCCACGACGTCGCCTTCAAGGTGAGCGGGGCAGCCGGGCTCCTCCGGCGCCCGCCCGCCCGCCCTCCGCTCGACGGAGGGACGGACGGACGGGCGGGCGGGCGGGCTGGCGCGGCCGAGCCTTGGGGAGGCTTGGCGGGCGCGAAGGGCGCCTGCCTTCCCCGGCCGCGCTGGACGGGCTCGCAAGAGGCGCGTCTGCCGCGGGCTTGTTTCTCTCGCGGGCTTCCCCGGCGAAGGTCCCGAGCCGCTTCCCAAAGTGCCGGAGCCCCGGGGCGTCCCGCGCTGCGCCTCCCCGCCGCCCCGCTCCCCAACCGAACCGAACCGAACCGGCAGCCGCGAGCAGGTGCTGCCGGCAGGGCTTTCGTGCCCAGTTGCGGCGCCCGTGGCTGGAAGCTCTTCGCCCGCCGTGAGCTGCTGCTGCTGCTGCTGCTGCTCCAGCGCTCCCTTTCCCCGCCATCCCCACCTCTGCCGCGGCCAGTTCCGCCCTCCGGCGCGCTCCCCCCCCCCTTGCGCATCCTGATGTCGGGTGGTCTTTCCCCACCCTGTGGTGCTTGCTCAGCCCCGGATCCTTTTCGGAAAAAAAGATGGCACCTTTCCTGATGCCCGTCCGTGGGTAAAAGAGCCACCCGACCAACCAGGGAAGTTTTCTTCGGTTCTGTCTGGGTTTGCCCCTCGCTCCTGGGAAGGGAGCCCGGCTTGAATCCTCCTGCACCCAATCCTGATGGCGTTTATGCAACAGGTTTCATTGGGACTCCTGTGGGCATTTCCTCAGTGCAGCCTTGGTTCTCACAGCACACAGAACCAGGGACGGGTCACATGGGCTGCTTTGCACTATCCCTGTGCAAGAGAGAGGGGTGGTGGTGCTGAGAGTGAGAAAGGAAGGGGAGCACAAACAATTAGCAGATGGGAGATCTTCTTCCAGGTGTATCTAACACAGACTTGTCTGCAAACATTCTGAGAAATAAAGACACCCCCCCCCTCCCAAAAACCCCCAATAAGCTCACTTCATGCACTCTCTAGAAAAAGAGGCTTGGAAAGGTCCTATCTCAGTCCTCCACATTTGTTATTCTGATTCTTAGCATTACATCCAGTCAAGAAAATGTGTGTGAATCGTGTTTCCTTGATCAGATTCTGCAGGAAAGAGGCTGGACAGCCTAAGGAGGGTAAAATTTGCCTGGGCTTTATGATCCGGTAACTCAGATTACCTGCAAGGTGTTTGACTCAGCTAACTGCATGGTTGGCCGTCTGTGGCTCTCCCTGTTGTGAGTGTAGTGGTGGAAGGCATCAGGCTAGGAACTGGGAGACTCTCGAGTTCTCATCCCACCGGAGCCACAAAGCGAGGCGGGTGACCGTGGGCCACTCACTCCCTTTCTCTCAGCCCCAGGAAGGAAGCAATGGCAAACACTGCAGAAAAACCTTGCCAGAAATCTTGCCTGCAGGGTCTTGCCCAGGACTTTGAGAACCAGACACAGATGGAAGAATAGGGTGAGAGGTTTCATTTTGTTGATATGGGTTCACCTGTAGCATTCAAAGGTGCTTTTTCCAAAAAAGGCAACTGGATCATTTTTTTCCTTGAGGAAGAAGAAGAGGAGGAAAACGTTTTGCTTTTCATCCAAGAAGCTTCATCGGCTGTGATGGCGGTGGTGGTGAGGAGGAAGGACAGGTGCTGACATCTATAGAGATTCTCCATCCTCCAGGTCTTCGATTGTCCCAAAGGGGCTTTTTTCAGGAGGCAACTGAACTTTCTTGTTTTTTTTCTTTTGAAGACGTTTTGCTTCTCATCCAAGAAGCTTCTTCAGCTCTGGCAGGAGGGTGGGGAATGGAAGGATGTATATTCCTTGAAGATAGCTGGTCATTTGTATCCTTTTAGAGGCCACTTGGAGGTTTAGCTGTGTCCTCAGGGTCACCTGAGTGGTGCAAATGGTTCCTGTAGTTTTTCCTCTGGAAATCCATTCCTACACCCACACAATTTGAACAGTGTTCATTCCAAATTGCATAGCTGGAAGTCTGCCTTCTCTGCCCAAAAGGTGGAGAGGAATAGAAAGGCTGGAAACATCTCAGGGACTGCTATAAGGGAGAGGGGGTCAATCTATTCTCCAAAGTGTCAGAGAGCAGGACAAGAAGCAATGGGTGGAAACTAATCAAGGAGAGAAGCACCTGGAACTAAGGAGAAATTTCCTGATGGGAAGAACCATTAACCAGTGGAAAACCTTGTCTCCAGAAGTTGTATATGCTCCAACATTGGAACGTTTTAATGGTTGTAGGGTTTCCTGCTAAAGTGGGAGGTTGGACTAGAAGACCTCCAAGGTCCCTTCCAACTCTGATATTCTATTCTGTGCTGTGCTGGTTCCCTTCCCTTCCCTGTTCCATTCTATTCCCATTCCTTCTCTTCTCTTCTCTTCTCTTCTCTTCTCTTCTCTTCTCTTCTCT
>BLBF01000097.1:2976599-2987146 GCA_015471245.1 Laticauda colubrina
TAATAATAATAATAATAATAATAATAATAATAATAATAATAATAATAATAATGGAAATACTCTAAATGCTCTGATGGTTATTTGGAAAAATCATTTCTTAGTGAGCACCTAGAAGCCAAGAGGAACATATGGGCCCAATTTCAAGTTTGTAGGCTTTATGGTTCTGGAGATTTTGTGATGATGCCTGAGGGGTATTTTGCTTTTATATATATACAGATGATCAAACCACATTGTCTCAAAGGTGCTTTTTCAAAAGGCAACTGGACTGGTTTTTTTTTTCCTAATCTGAACTACTTCTTCAGGGAAATGTGTGCAGTAAGTACAGCACTAACAGTAGGAGACCTGGGTTCAAATTCCAGGATTGGCATGAAAATTGCAGGGCATGGACAGACCATTCCTTCAGTTTCACAGATCTACTGCACATATGTGTACCCACACACAATACACACACACACTTTCTGAGGTTGGTTCTTGTTTTTCTGTAAGAGGAATTTCCCTTGAAAGGCCTTTCACCCTGGGAACTATTTTCTAAAAGGAGGTTGTAGATGCTGTGCAATAAATAATTCTATTTAACAGACTTTGTTTCGCTTGCACTAAACTGGTCCAAAGCCTGAATCTGTCTTAAAATCATCTCAATTATTGATTGGAATACATTGGATTCCCTGCTTCTTGCAGCTTTAGGCAATCAAACAATGGTTAGTTCATTTCCCCAAATTTCAATGTTGCTTGAAGGCTGTCTGTTGTTGGGTGGTAGCAGGCGGATGCCAGGAGGGAAGCTTTGCTCCTTGCAATATTTAAAAATTGGGGTGTGAAGAAAGAATTTGGGCTGAAATTGTCAGGTCTAGAAACAGTGCCAGGAGGAGAATCTATCCTGGCTTCTCTGTCTACACTTTGAGCTTCTACTACTACTCAAAGCTAATCCCAGAGGATAAGCGTAGAAGAGCAGAGACAGTCATAGACAGGGATGGGATTCAAATTTTTAACAACTGGTTCTGTGGGCGTGGCTTAGTTGTTGGGCATGGCTTGGAGGTCATGTGATTGGCTGGGTGTTGCCAACTCAACATCACTCACATCGAGGCACGCATCTCCTCGCCTGGCCTTTCCTGACTGTGGGGATGCTGCAACAGTTGTAAGTGTGAAAAATCAGTAAGTCACTTTTTTCAATGCCATTGTAACTTTGAATGCTCCCTCCACACAAGCAAAGTACCAGCAAAGGAGGGGAAAAAAACCTCCAGAGAAGTTCCTGAGACAGGAAGTCTAGTCCTGCCAAGAATGTAATCAGGGTTAACGGAGAGGCAGTTTCTGTAAGCAACCCCAGAATGTTTCCTTCCTGCCTTCCTTACAGGATTAGCCCAGTAATTTCTTCTAACAACCGGTTCTCCGAACTGCTTAGAATGTTAACAGCCGGTTCTAGCGAATAGGTGCAAACCTGTAGAATCCCACCCCTGGTCATAGAGAAGGTAGGCCTTCTCTTAGCAGAGGGGTGGGCCTTGCCTTTAGCAAAACAGGGAGTTTACCCAGGAGACAGGAAAATGTGAGAAAGCTGGGAGGAAGAGAAAACACTGACAAGCTTTCAAAATTCTATTCTGCAAATGTTTTGGGATCAAGCTACGTACCTCAAATCCACTAACTTAAAGAATCCATACCAAATCTGTGCCCCCATTTCTTCTATGGAATTGAAACCCCAAGGATCTTAATGTCAGTTGTGTTTACAAAATTGTGGCTGCTGTTATGTTGCCACAGTTAACCACAATCATGTGGTCATGATTCTGACACTACCTGCCAGCTTCCTACAAGAAAACTTTGCCAACAGGAAGTTAGAAGTCACTCCCGCTGCTTTTTTTCCCACCTGTGCTCATTCTCTTTCTGTTTCTCTGAAAGGATGACCCAAGGGGCATGGGTTGTCTATCTAGTCCAACCCCCTGCTCCAGCAGGAAACCCTTGACCATTTCAGACAAATGAGAAATATTAGTCCAGAAATATTTCATAAGAAGAGTTCTTCACTCCTCTACTCGTTGCAGAATACCTTATGCCACCAGACTTGAAATTCTAGACCTAGAAAACCAAGAACTACGCTGCCTTCGGTCGGATCTAAGTATAGCATATAAAATCATACATTGCAATGTCCTACCTGTCAATTAATACTTCAGCTTCAACCATAACAACACAAGAGCAAACAATAGATACAAACTCAAGGTTAATGGCACCAAACTTGATTGCAGGAAATACGATTTCAGCAACAGAGTGTTCAATGCCTGGAATACTCTACCTGACTCTGTGGTTTCTTCCCCAAACCCCAAAAACTTTCACCTTAGACTGCCTATTAATGACCTCACCCCTTTCCTAAGAGGTCTGTAGGGAGCGTGCATAAGCGCACCAACGTGCCTACCGTCCCTATCCTATTGTTTCTTTTATTTCTTTTATTTTTCTTATATGTATCCATGTATTCATAATTATGTCTTTACTTATACCTATTATCTTGTAAGCAATGATCTTGTAAGCAATTGACAAAACAAATAAAATAAATAAATAAAATGGTTCTCCAATCTTTTCTTTAAAAATCTCCAGTGTTGGAGGGTCCACAACTTCTGGAGGCACATCGTTCCACTGATTAATTTTTCTGTCGGGAAATTTCTCCTTAGTTCAAGGTCAGATCTCTCTTTAATGATCTTCAATCTATTGCTTCTTGTCCTGCTTTCTGGTGCTTTGGAGAATAGCTTGACACCCCCCCCCCCTCCTTTATGGCAACCTGTATGCAATTTAGTTACATCAAAAGCTGCACTGGTGAGGAGCAGGCTGCGGGAGCTGATGAGCGTTCGCAGTTCCTTGTGAATTGGATGTGTTTTCACCACCATTTCCTCTTGAAGTGGGGCAGCCAGTGTAGTGAGCTGCATTTTGCACATGTCACAACCCCTTCCCCCACAACGAGTTTTGTCACCTGCTCTGGGTGCCTCAGCATCCCTTGCACCAGCAGGCAGTGAGAAGATTATCTCCTGAATTATGAAAAGGACCTGAGGTTTGATGTTTGAGAGAACCGACGTAAATGGCTTGTTTTGAGTTGCGGAGCAGATGTCTCTTTTCTCTCTCTCTCTACAAATGGACCTTTGTTCTGGTGGCTCTTGGGGAGGGGGCGGTGGTTATTAGCAGTTAATTTGCTTCCCTCCCATAAAATACCCTGTCAACGTGTTTGAGACTTTGGGCTTCTCTGTCAGAGAAAATTTAGTTCCATTTCTGCTCAGTGGAAGCCTTAATTAAACCATCAGAAGGGTGACAAGATTTAAACAGCGTCTGATTCACTGCATAATAAAAAAAAGTGAAATACTTTTACCTTTTTCTTTCCTGAACGGAAAACTGAGCTGCAAATGTACTTTTGTGTGTGTGTGTGTGTGTGTAATGTCACCTGATACCTCCAGACAGAATACCGAAGAGTGATTTTTCCTATCATGAGCAAGACTTACTTTCAGATAATGAAATGGGGAAAACATTTTTTCAGATGGATGATATCAAGGAGGATATTTTTTAATTGCTCATCCTGTGAGGAATTAACACATTTTAACACATTTCCTTCCTTGAAGTCCTTGAAGCAGCAAAGAGGTGTGATGACACAATTTGTCCTGTCCTAACAGCCATCCTCTATTCTGGTTCAGGAATAGGACAGGGTTTGTCCTTACAGGTTTTTTTTGATTGTCCTCCTTTTGTTTTCGTGGACATTGGCTGAGTGGGGCAAAGCAGCCCCCTGTGGCTCTTCTGAATGTTGTGGCATTGGCATAACACAGAGGTCTCCAAACTTGGCAACTTTAAGACTTGTGGACTTCAACTCCCAGAATTCTCCAGTCAGCTCTGCTGGCTGGAGAATTATGGAAGTTGAAGTCCCACAAGTCTTAAAGTTGTCCAAGTTTGGAGACCCTGGTATAACAGGATGCTCTTGAGGGAAGGGGAGAAGAGTTGCTGCCCAAGGAACTGTCAGAGAGGAGGGGTGGGAGTCCCCAGTTGTTTAACAGTTGGAGAAAGAAACGAAGGAAGTATTCACCGTAATGTAGTGAGCAGTTAAAAGTGGAAGTGAGGAGTTTTGTACTTTCAGACTTGCAAGATTCTGCTAATATCATCTTTGTCAGGATTCCGGCTCTCCACTAAATACCTGAGGTTAAGATTCCCTTCGCAAGAAATTGTGGCCAAAGTTCATGGGACCATTCCCCATAGTAAAGGTCATCAACCCAGTCATGGTGCAACTGAAGTTGCCCAGACTGTTAGTGAAAATACACCTGGTATTCCATAATAGCCTCTTAAAACCCATGGTCGGATCGACCCTTAGCCCCTACTTCTCGAGCCCCCAGACCCCGTGATCATAGGAGGCCACACCCATTATGAGGTGCAGCAAATTCTCGATTTGAGGTGGCACAGGAGATAACTCCAATATTTAATCAAATGGGAGGGCTGCCCATTATCAGAGGCATCCTGGGCAAAGAGTAGGAACATCCAGGCCAATTGCCTTGTGACAAAGTTCCATGCAGAAAATCCAACCAAGCCTGGGGTGGGATGGGATTCACAACCCTAAGTCATAGGGTTTATAAACTGCATAACCTGCAATAAATTTGTGGGTTTTTTTGTGTAGTCCAATCTTACAATGATGTTGTTTAGCTCATCTGCTTATGCATCCTGTCTGGTTTACCTGTCAATCTTGCCAGTTTGAAACTACAATCTTCCACTTTTAACCGTTTGCTCCATTTGGATGGACCTTTTCTTTGTTTCTTTCTTTGACCATCCAGGGCTCATGTTCCTCTTCTCTCATTGTTCCTAAGCAGCATTTTTGCTCCCCTTTACTCAAGGTCATCCATGCATTTGTTACATCTTACAGAATCGTCCGGCTGGAAGGGACCTTGAAGGTCTTCTAGTCCAACCCCCTCCCCAAGGCATGAACCCTTATAAACCGGGCAACCTGGTCTACAAAAGCTGAGAAGACAGAAACCTGGCCCTTCTCTTGCATCAGAATCACCAAAGGGTGTGATTTTCATTGATGCCCCAAAATTTATGTGGTTGCCACCTAATATTTCTGCCAAAATGTGAGATGAAAAGTCTAGTCAGCAAACAACCAAGGAAGTGACCAAAGGATGCAGCCCCACCTGCCCAAATTAAAACCATAAAAACAAGCCCTGGTCAGCAGTGGGCAATTGGTAGTTTGTAGAAACTCGCTTTTTTCCCCCTGGTGAGGATCTGTTGCCCCAGTCATCAAGAGAGGCTCTTCCAAAGAGTGCCCAAAGAAATCCAAAGTTGTTTTACAAGACCAGCAGGTGGCTAGGAAGCCTGCATAAGATAAGCTCCCTTTCTGTTCCCAAAAAATTACATCTTCTGGGCAATTGCCCACAAAATCAAAGCACCCTGCTGAAATCAAACAGCCATTATCCCCACTGCTTTTGCCAGCCCTCTTTGCCCAAACAAGAACTTATTTTCCTTAAGTTCAGTTGTGTCCAATTCTTGAAGAACACCGGGACACAATTTTTCAGAAGTGGTTTGCCATTTCCTTCTCCTCCCAAGTTGTTGGGTCGTCCCATGCCGTTCTCGTCTTCTCTCCACTCTCTGTGCTCAAGGATTAGGAGGGAGTGGTCCGTGTTCATCGCCTGAGCTCCATCACTCCTCATATCCACTGCTTGCCCTCCCTTGGTCATCCTGCCCTGTTCCTCCCTGCCTACAAGCCATCCCAATACTGAGGGGTCCTGGGCTGCCTCATGCTGCTTCTCCACACATTCCTCCGAAGCCATTGAAGCTGCCCCCTCGAACTTCATCAGCTCCAGCTCTGGGTTGTCCTCCTCTGCAGGTTCAGGCTCAGATGGGCACATGACACTGGACTTTCCAGAGATTAGTTTGACATGCCAAAGTTGAAGGCAAAGAAGATGGACAAGCCCCACTTCCTCCTTTGCTTCCAGGGTAGCTGTTATGCCTTTTCCTCAGTGTTGCATTTCCCCAAGAGGGCTCTGCAAATGTGGAGAATGCACAGTCTCTGTTTCCATCCTTGGTATCAGAATTCTATGTTTCCAGAACTGTTTCAGAATGAAAGGTGCCCCAAAAGTCTTGCTTTAATGGGATCTGTCTTCTTGTGAGTATTTTGCTGCTTCAGGTGAGAAAATGCAACAGGCATAGAAGATACATGAGCGAACAAAGCTCCTGTCATTATGTTACTTTTTAATGATCAACTTAATGACTAAAGCATAAGGACCACTTATCCTTGTAAGACATGGTCTTAATGGAGTGACCCAAAACTCTGTGCTGAAATTTGGCTGCAAAACCAGCCTCCCTCCAATGGCAATAGCAATGGCACTTATATACTGCTTTACAGTGCTTTTGCAGCCCTCTCTAAGCGGTTTGCAGAGTCAGCCTCTTGCCCTCAACAGTCTGGGTCCTCATTTGACCCACCTTGAAAGGATGGAAGGCTGAGCCAACCTTGAGCCTGGTGGGATTCGATCTGCCAAACTGCAATAGGAGTAGCTTGCAGTATTGCACTCTAACCACTGTGCACCATGGATGGATAGATGGAAGGAAGGAAGGGCAACTTAGACTTATATACCGCTTCACAGTGCTTTTACAGCCCTCTCTAAGCACTTTACAAAGTCAGCCTCTTGCCCCCAATAATCTGGGTCCTCATTTGACCCAACTTGGAAGGATGGAAGACTGAATCAACCTTGAGCCTGGTGGGATTCGATCTGCCAAATTGCAGGCAGCCAGTAGTCAGCAGAAGGAGCCTGCAGTACTGCACTCTAACCACTGCACCACCAAAGCTCCAAGCCTCGCTTATGGCGGGGAGACGACCCTGCCCAGGACAAGTTGGTTCTACACGAAGAAAACGGTTGTGGGATTTTTCCGGGCATTGCACTGTGGAGTGTTTTAAGGATTTGAATTGGAAGCCGATGCAGCTCTAAAGATTTCTCTTGCCTGGCTAGGGAATAAATTTACAAGAATGGATTTCCAAGGACACCAGATAAGTTGGCTTATTATAGAAAAGCTAAATAAACAGTGCAGAAGAATTGCAGTGACCACCTGCATCGCAGGGAAGCTCCAATTATAGCGAAATCCATGTTCAAATTTTTGCACTTCTTTTCTCACTCAAGCGATGCCAAGGGCTAAAGGCCATCCTCTTTTGAGTGGGAGAGGCAGTTTCCATCTGTTTCTTCTTGTGGTTGTTTTGGTAACAGACTAGTCTAATGCCAGGCTGTTTGCTTGTGACTGTCTGAGAAGCGCTTCTCACAACTGGTCCCCTGAAACGGATGTTGTCTGCTGTCACTGCTCTTCCCTGTCACTGTTCTGACCCAAACCCTTGTCCAATAAAACAAACATGAACCAAAGGGGAACAGAAATCTTTTAATGATTCTTGTGGTTAAAAGGCTGCTGCAAACTAACTAACTTTGATAAGCA
Organism: Laticauda colubrina; assembly: GCA_015471245.1. Lineage (NCBI taxonomy): Eukaryota > Metazoa > Chordata > Lepidosauria > Squamata > Elapidae > Laticauda > Laticauda colubrina. The sequence goes on from BLBF01000097.1 coordinate 2,984,004, forward strand.
CAAGCCTTGCCAAACTATGCGAGGCTGCCAAGAATAACAGATAAGGTTACCAAGAAATATTTTACAACACCAGAGTCTTCAAATACCAACTAAGATACTGCAATGTCCACGAGCCTCGAGTTTCAAAACGTCTTTGCTTCCTGCAAAGAATGTTCGCTTCACAACTGCCTTTTATCTTCTTGAAGGAGGGGGCATTACCTTGCAGCCTTACTCCTAAGTCACCTGTGCTGCTATAATTGTTCTTTCCTGCAAGCAATCCTTCATGCACGTGCACTTGGCACAGGCTCCTTGGGAACCTCATCATTGCTGCCAGACCCCACAATCTCTAAAAGCCAGCAATCCACTCCCTAATGGTCCTCACATTCCTCAGCTGTCCACACCTGCTGCCGGCGATCCACAACAGTCACCAACTGTCACTGTCTTTGCACTGACTGCTGTTCCTGGGAAGCCTTCAAAGACAGTCCTAAGCTGGGCATGTTAAATTGGCGAGTCCTGGAGGAGGGGAGGGTGAGCTTCTCTTGTTACTGTTTTCAGGTTCCAGAAGTGCCTCATGAGGTGCAAAGTCCCAGCCTCTACCTTCCTATCTAGAAATCTGCCTAGGAATTTGAGAAGAACCCGAAAGTCACGGAGCTGCTCCTTCAGGGAATGCCAACCCATCTAGAGTTGTAGCTGAAGCTGATGGAGAACCAGGCGATTTCTGGACAAACTGAGCCTTTTAGCAGAGCTTCATCTTTATCCTGTTTCTCATGATCCACTCCCTCATCATCTTCATACCCTTCCACCACGTTTCTGGAACATTCCGGAGTAGAGAGTTGCACCTGAGATTCTTTGCCATTCTGGTGGTCCATCTCCCTGGCCTGAAGGAAGACCTTTCCCAACACTTCATGTAGCAGGAGAGAAAGAAGAATGATCTGGGATCTCATCGGTCTTCAGCTGCTGCTCTCTCGTTTCTTTCCTTCTCCTGCTGAGAAAAGAGTAGACCCATTGCAATGCAGTGCCCCATCCATCGCAGGTGGTCCAGAAAGACAGAATGACCAGGGCTATCAAAGCCCACTGGGAACAAAGGTGGTATTCAGCAGGTTCTGACCAGTTCTGGATAACTGGTAATGGACATTTTGAGTAGTTCAGAAAACTGGCCAATGCCACCTCTGACTGGCCCCACCAACCCCATCTCTTCTCCGCCTCCCATTGAGTCCCAGCTGATCGGCTGGGTCTTCTTTGATTGCCCTGCACAGGAGAATGGAGCTGGAAAGCAGGTTAGTGGGTGGGGAGGGAATGGGGATTTTGCATATTTGTATATCTTTCTCCAAGAGTTGGGAGCAATGGTGGGTTTCATTTTTTTTACTACCAGATCTGTGGGTGTGGCTTGGTGGGCATGGCAGGGGAAGGATACTGCAAAATCCCCATTCCCTCCCCACCACACTAACCTGCTTTACAGCTCCGTTCTCCTGGCCAGGGCAATCAAAAGAGACCCAGCTCATTGGCTGGGACTCAATGGGAGGCAGAGAATAGATGAGGGCAGGCCTGGGTGGGATGCAAATATTTTTACTACCGGTTCTGTGAACGTACTTGCTGGGTGTGGTGTGGTTTGGTGGGCATGGCAGAGGAAGGATACTGCAAAATCCTCCTTCCCTCCCCCTCCCACAAACCTGCTTTCCAGCTCTGTTCTCCTGTGCAGAGCAACCAAAGAAGACCCAGCCGATCAGCTGGGACTCAATGGGAGGCGGAGAAGAGATGGGGATGTGGCCAGTCAGAGGTAGGATTTACCAGTTCTCTGACCTACTCAAAATGTCCACTACCTGTTCTCTAGAACCAGTCAGAACCTGCTGAATATCACCTCTGGTCGGGAGGGAATGAGAATTTTATAGTATCCTTCCCCTGCCATGCCCACCAAGCCATGCCTACAGAACCAGTAGTAATTTTTTTTGAATCCCACCACTGACTGGGAGTCAGTGCAGTTCCCCCATTCAATGAAAGTTTTCAATCAAAATACCAGTATGGTTTTTGCCCAGAACTGGGCCTGAACCCAGTCCCAGAGGGGCTTAGGTAATCTGTGCTGTGGGCAGTTTTCATTTGGGTTCTGGCTGCCTTAGGTCAAAAATGAGAGTTGGGGGTGGGCTAATCTTCCCCATTGTCCAACAGGGGAACAACCTCCCCACATGGATGGCTTTTCGTGGGTTTCTGTGATTGTGACAAGTTCTTAGAATTTTGGGCATCGAGAAAGCTCTGCAAAAGTGATTAAAGGTTGCCTGGAGATTTATATCCTGGCAGATTTAGGTCTGGATTTTCAATAAGGTTTCCAGGCATAAATTCATTGATTCATTTAAAGGGTGAATTTAAATTATGTATGTTGGGCTTGGCTTAAAGTATAATGTCAAGTGAGGTTTAGCTTCTGAATCTACTTTCAATACCAGGTAAATAACTGAGGATTTTAAACACGTGCAGAATGCCAAGTTTCCATCCTTGAAATATTAAGCACCCCGAGGGCAGGGCAAGAAGCAACGGGTGGAAATTAATCAAGGAGAGAAGCAACTTAGAAGTAAGGAGAAACTTCCTGATAGTGAGAACAAATAACTAGAGGATCAGCTTGCCTTGAGAAGTTGTGCTTCTCCTGCTTCAGCATGGGTTGGACTAGAAGACCTCCAAGGTCCCTTCCAACTCTGTTATTCTTATTCTGTTCTGTTCTATTCTGTTCTATTCTGTTCTATTCTATTCTATTCTATTATTCTATTCTATTCTATTCTATTCCATATTCTATTCTATTCCATTCCATATTCTATTCTATTCTATTCTATTCTATTCTAATATTCTATTCTATTCTATTCCATCCCATTCCATTCTATTCTATTCTATTCTTATATTATATTCTATTCCATTCCATTCTATTCCATTCCATATTCTATTCTATTCTATTCTAATATTCTGTTCTGTTCTGTTCTATTCTATTCTATTCCATATTCTATTCTATTCTATTCTATTCTATTCTATTCTATTCTATTCCCCATTCCATATTCTATTCTATTCTATTCTTATATTCTATTCTATTCTATTCCATTCCATTCCATTCCATATTCTATTCTATTCTATTCCATTCCATATTCTATTCTATTCTATTCTATTCTATTCTATTCTATTCTATTCTA
>BLBF01000097.1:2995736-3007652 GCA_015471245.1 Laticauda colubrina
TTCCTTCCTTCCTTCCTTCCTTCCTTCCTTCCTTCCTTCCTTCCTTCCTTCCTTCCTTCCTTCCTTCCTCCCTCCCTCCCTCCCTCCCTCCCTCCCTCCCTCCCTCCCCTGTAGTATTGCAGGCTAACCCTGCCCACATTCAGCAGTTAGATCCTGACTGGCTCAAGGTTGACTCAGCCTTCCATCCTTCCGAGGTGGGAAAATTTTAGAGAGGGTTGTAAAGCACTATGAAGTGGTATATAAGTCTATTGCTATTCTGTGGAATTTGGAACATTCACTTTGCACCTTCTCTGAAATTTCAGTTACTCTTTTCTAGGTATTTTGAAGTAAGTCTTTCAGAACAGAAAGACTAGAATCTTGCTATTTATTTCTTAGTTTTAAAACAAGAATGAATAGGTTCTCAGAAAAATGAAATCTGGTCTTCCGTAGAAACCTGGGCATACTTTATTTCACGAGGTCTTTTTTAAAATCCCAGCCCATCAATCCAAGTGCTAAACCTCTGGCAGGCAGCCCAGGCTCCATCTTGATGGAAATGGGACAAATTTAAATTTTCTATCCATCTTTTCTCTCTTCGGAAGAAATTCAGATTTTTTTTTCTTTTCCTTATTTGCAGTTTAAGGTGATTCGCATTCTGTCAGAATGTCAAATGCGGCAAAAAGAAAGAAATACAACACACCCCCCCCCGTGAATAAGTTTATTAAAGTCTTGAGGGTTAAACTCACCTTCATTTGAAATTCTAATAATGGTGCTATGGGGGAGGCATTCTTTTAAAGATGAAGAATGGAGCTGGGGCTTTTGCTCCTAAGGGGGACAGTTGCTAAACTTCTGCCTACTTTCCACCTTCTTGAATGTAACAAGGAGAATAACACCAGAAAAACTAGGATGTTTCACCCCAAAATCTTTTCCTTTAGAAAACAGTTCTGCAAGAATTGAAATTCCCTTGCATGAGGGGGCATTCGGTTGGATCGGATCAGCTGCAGGAAGATCCCCTAAAGCAGGGCTCTCCAAACTTGGCAACTTTAAGGCTTGTGGACTTCCACTCCCAGCTGGCTGGGAAATTCTGGGTGTGAGGAAGTCCACAAGTCTGAAAGTTGCAAAGTTTGGAGACCACTGCCCTAAAGGGTCCAGACCACTTCAAACATGTGGAATGTGGATTAGTGGAAACTAATCAAGGAAAGAAGCAACCTACAACTAAGGAGAAATTTCCTGACAGTTAAAACAATGAACCAGTGGAACAACCTGCCTCCAGAAGCTGTGAATTCTCCAACACTGGAGATTTTAAAGAAGAGATTGGATAACCATTTGTCTGAAGTGGTGTAGGGTTTCCTGCCTCGGCAGGGGGTTGGACTAGAAGACCTCCAAGGTCCCTTCCAACTCTGTTATTCTATTCTGTTCATAAGCTACAGTTCCTGGAAGCCTTGCCTTCCTATCTCCCTGGGTGCACAGGTGGCTGATAGAACCAGCCAGAAACCAACTTAAGCGTGTGTGTATGTTTGTGCATGTGTCTTTGTGTGATGTCCTCTGCTGTTTGCCAGGCTAAAAACCAACCTTTTTTGTTCCACCTTCCTCCATCCATCCTAGGAATTAAGCATTTAATTTATTTTTGAATGGGATTGTTCCTGTTACATACTTTATTTGTTGGTTTCTACCTTGTCTGTTAGATGGGATAAGAAGCTGTGCCTGTTTTTTTAAATGTATACAGTCAATCCTCAACTTACAACAACAACCGAGTCCAAAATTTCTGTTGCTAAATGAGACATTTCTTAAGTGAATTTTGCCTCATTTTACAACCTCTCTTGCTACAGTTGCTAAGTGAATCACTGCAATTGTTAAGTTAGTAACCCGGTTCCTAAGGGAATCCGGCTTCCCCATTGAGTCTGCTTGTGAGAAGGTCGCCAAACGGGGGCATTGCAACTGTCATAAATATGAATCAGTGACCAAGCCTCTGAATTTTAATCACGTAACCATGGGGATGCTGCAACAGTTATATGTGTGAAGGATGGTCCAAAGTACTAAGGACCAAGTACTAAGTACTTTTTTCAGCACTGTTGTAACTTTGAACAGATGGCACATAGAAAAGAGATGGCACATAGATCCCCATGGATGGCACATAGAAAAGGGTGTGCTTCACCAGCACTGTTGTGGCTGCCATCTTGACTTTTTGATCCAGTTTTGCTCCGTTTTATGACATTCCTTGCCACCATTGTTAAGCAGATCATTGCAACTATTAAGTTAGTGACAGGATTGTTAAGCAAATCTGGGTTCCCTATTGGCTTCATCTGCCTGCAGACTGCCCTGTTATAAGGGATGCCCACTGCTGTTGCCCTGAGAAGCCACCCCTGGTTGCCCTGTTGCCCACAAGGCCTGGCACCTGAGGAGGAAGGAGGTAATCTTCCTGATTAGCCAGCCTTTCATGTATCAGCATTCCAACTAACCAACTCCAAACCAATAAACTCTGAGACAAGCATTTCCTCAAAGTTCCATTTTATTAGAGTTGTCATATTGACACCCAGAGCCATTTGTGCCGGCACGCAAGCTACAGACAAACTTACCTCACTGTGCATGTGCGTGCCTCATAGCTGATTTTCGGTGGGTTTGAGGCCTTTTTCGGCCTTCCAAAGGCTTGAAGAAGGCTTCTGCAGGCCTAAAACTAGCTCCGTTTCATAACTTCCTGTTTTTCCGAAAATATCAGAAGTGATCAAACGGGGCTAATTTTCAGCCTGCAAAGCCTGCAGAAGCTTTCCTCAAGCCTTTGAGAGGCCGAAAAAGGCCTCAAACCCACCAAAAAGCAGCTCTGAGGTGAAGTGCTCTCTGAGAAAGAGTATTGTTGAGTCTAATCTTCCAGCTCTCTATGAAATCCCCCCCTCCCAAGTACAAAATGGCTTCCAAGGCTGACATTGTGCATCTGTCTGGCCCCTTAATGACTTGATGAAGCCGCCTCAGAATTTAACATTTTCCTTTCCCAACCTGGCTTGTTTTCTTTCAACTTGTTCAAGAATTGGGTGGGGGGAGGGGGAGAAAGAGAAGACTTTGTTCCCTTTGCAGATGACAGTGAAAAGCCTGTGATTATAACAGCTAAATGATGGAACTGGCGGTCGTGAGGGGAATGTTCTGCCTTTGCCATCATCCCCATGGAAACCATCGGTGATGTCAGTTGGGGAAAGAGCACCAAGGCCTTGGTTTGCCTGGGAATTGGGGAGGGGAGAGGAGAGACCCTGTCAAGGGGGGCCTCCTACCTGGCTGCTGAGGAAGAAGGTAGAAGGGAAGGAAGCCTCCGGCTGATGCCAGGTACAAGCACATTCACACCTCTTGTGTTCAAGTATATTCCTTTAATACATTCTGGCTATTATGCAGGTCATCCTCGACTTACGGCCACAATTGAGCCCAATGTTTCTACGCTAAGTGAAATGTTTCTCAAGTGAGTTTTGCTCCATTTTACAACCTTTTTCATTAAGCGGATCATGACAATGATTAAGTTAGTGATATGGTTGTCCCAAGGTTGCTCTTTCCCCCCCCTCCCCCTCAGGAGGCAACGGGACTTTCTGGGTTTTCTTTGAAAAAGAAAAGAAAATTTCAAAAAGTCCAGTTGCCTCTTGAGGAAAAAAAGCAACTTTGGGACAACCATGACCTGGATGACTGAGAATCTCCATTTAGTAACACGGTTGTTAAGTGAATATGGCTTCCCCATTGACTTCTTGTCAGACGGTTGCAAAAGGTGGTCATGTGATCCGAGGACCCTGCTTGAGTAGAGGGCTGGACTACAAAACCTCCAAGGACCCTTTCAGATTCTGTTCTATTCTATCCTATCCTATCCTATCCTATCCTATCCTATCCTATCCTATCCTATCCTATCCTACCCTACCCTACCCTACCCTACCCTACCCTACCCTACCCTACCCTACCCTACCCTACTCTACTCTACTCTACCCTACCCTACCCTACCCTACCCTACTCTATTCCTTATTCCTTATTCCCTTCCTATTCCTTATTCTGTTCTGTTCTATTGTATTCTATTGTATTCTATTGTATTCTATTGTATTCTATTCTATTCTATTCTATTCTATTCTATTCTATTCTATTCTATTCCTTATTCTCTTCTCTCCTCTCCTCTCCTCTTCTGCTCAACTATTCCAGATCATACGAACTGTAATTAACAAAATAGCCTGCCTTCACCCAGTGTTGTGCAAACATGGTCAAGAGATGAGTAACTAACCTGATTAATCTTGTTTTATGAATTCAACCAACACTTCTGCTTTTTGTTATTTCTCGACTATCACAGTTTGCTGAATATACAGGTAGATATATATTTTGATTAAGAACGAGGTTTCTTAATCTCAGAGCAGTTATACTGGGTCCATTTATTCATTTATTGTTCATTTTAAAACTTGGATGTGCCCGTCAGCATACAGAACAGCAGTAGCTGTGCTAGTGAACAAGCTTGCATTTTCCCTCTTTATTTGGAGTAAATCAGAATTTGCAAAAGCTGCAGCAGAGGTGCTTCCTTCTGATTAGAGATTTCTTGGACTGCAGCCATACTTCTTTCCTGAAGGGAAAAATTCCACAAAGAATAACACCCTCTCATAAACCAGTTGTCTTATTTTAATTTTGCTTTGTTATACGGGATGAAACATCAGCATAAAGTATCCCATTGCTTCATGCATTTATAAACACCCTCATTTGCCTAGCCAGCATCTGGGGCAATATATAATAAGCAGACCATAACTAAGCTTCCCATCGTAAAATAATAAATACAAGTGTGCTGTTGTAAAATCAGCATCATAGCTAAATTAGGGGGCTGCAGAAATGAAACCGTATTAAAAGAGAGGGAGAAATATATTTATAGTGGGGGAGTCGAATATAGAGTACTCAATGGGTGGAAACTAATCAAGGAGAGAAGCAACTTAGAACTAAAGAGAAATTTTCTGACAGTCAGAACCATTAATCAATGGAATAACTTACTTCCAGAAGTTGTAAATGCTCCAACACTGGAAGTTTTTAAGAAGAGATTGGATAACCATTTATCTGAAATGGTACAGGGTTTCCTGCCTAAGCAGGGGGATGGACTAGAAGACCTACAAGGTCCCTTCCAACCAGGGGTGGGATACGACAGAGTTAACTACCAGTTCAGGATTTACGAGCTTCCCTGCACGCTGGGAGCCGCGCGCCTGTAAATCGTCATCAGCATGCTGTGTGCAGAGAAGCAGCCTTTGAAACAGCCCTCTGTTCTTGTTGTTTTAACCGCAGCTGTGCCTCGTTCGGCAGCTGAAGTTGAAAAATCAGGAAATAAAGATCAGGTAAAAGCCCAGGCGGGCGGGTGGGCAAAAACATCAGCAGACAAAGAACTGGTTCTATGTCTGCTATTCTTCAGAGCTACCAGTTCTACAGAGGTGAACAGAACCGGTAGAAACCCACCCCTACTTCCAATTCTGTTATTCTATTCTAAAATCTAGCCTTGACTTTCTGGGGAGGAATTACAGGTAGCCGTCGAGGTATGACCACAATTGAGCCCAAAATTTATGTTGCTAAGTGAAACATTTGTTAAGTTGGTTTTTCCCTGTTTTATGATTTTTCTTACTACACTTAAGGGAATCATTGCAATTATTAAGTTAGTAACCTGGTCATTAAGTGAATCTGGATTCCCCATTGACTTTGCTTGTCAATGAACCCAGGAATTGGCAACGGTCATATATATGAACCAGTTACCAATCAATCAGAGATTCAACCTGGAATTAAGGAGACATTGTCTGACAGTGAGAACCATCAACCCATGGAACAGAAGTTGCCTTTAGAAGTTGTGGGAGATTCATCACTGGAGGCTTTCAAGAAGAGACTGGACTGCCATCTGTCAGAAATGGTGTAGGGTCTCCTGTTTGGGTGGGGAGTTGGACTACTAGATGACCTACAGAGTCCCTTCCGACTCTGTTAACCTAATCTAATCTAATCTAATCTGATCTGAATTTTGATCATGTGAGCATGGGGATGCTACAATGGTTGTAAGAGTGAAAATGGTCTGTTGTAACTTTGAATTGTCACGAAATGAACTGTTGTAAGTTAAGGACTACCTGTATGCAGCCAAAAATGCTCTTTTTAAAGATTCACCATCCATATTATTGGCAGCTTGTGATTGGGCCGTGATGAAGGAGATTAGAAATGGAGATGTTGCAGATTTAGACTGTGAATAAAAGGAAGAAGCTTGCTTACCCCTGGAGAGCTGAGCTGGGTTTCCCTCCTTAGTGAGATTCTAGCTGGTTTGCTCCAGATATCACCTGTTACTATGGTAATTGCAGGTGTAAAGATTAAGTGGCTCTGTTTGCCTACTGGAACTTTGTAGCCTTGGAACATATCAGTTGTTGGCCTTTATATGCATGATGGTAGAAAAAAAAGTCCTTGAAGAAAGAAGAGTGTTTTGTCTTGGTCTCATGGCAGGCTCCATGTTGGAAAAAAAAATCTGTATTTTAGTCAGGTTTTTTTTTGGATAATTTATAATTTGGCTTTTCATTCTTGGCACGGGTCACAGTAACAGATCACTTGATATACAATTGAATTAACAGCTTTCATTTGTGTACAGAAACCTTGGCCAATACTTAAAATGGCCAGTTTTGCCTTTTGGGGTCATACAAGGTTTTTCTCTCCCCTACCCCTCATGCTTTGAATATCTGCATGAAATCACTGACTGAAACCATTCAGTAGATTGATGTGAGGGATCATTCTCCACTGACCCTCAAACTCTTCTCTCCATCCAATTCAGTTGATCTGATGATGAAAGTGGTCTAGAGTATTGAAGCTCCCTCTTGACATGGGGAGATCTTATAGAATAGAGCTGGAGGGGACATTGGAGGTCTTCTAGTCCTGCCCTCTGCTCAAGCAGGAGAACCTATACCATCTCAGACAAGTGGCTGTCCAGTCTCTTCTTAAAAGCCTCCAGTGATGGAGCACCCACAACTTCTGAAGGCAAAGCTGTTCCACTGGTTGCTTGTCCTCATCGTTCGGAAATTTCTCCTTAGTTCCAGATTGCTTCTCTCCTTGATCAGTTTCCATCCCTTGTTTCTTGTCCTGCCCTCAGTTGCTTTGGAGAATAATTTGACCCCCTCTTCTTTGTGGTAGCCCTTCAAGTACTGGAATACTGTGCTGTTATCATGTCGCCCCTCACTCTTCTTTTCCTTAGACTAGGCAAATCCAGAACCTGCAGCCGTTCTTCATATGGTTTAGTCTCCAGGTCCTTGATCATCTTTGTTGCTCTTCTCTGAACTTTTTCCAAAGTCTCAACACCTTTTAACTAGTTCAGTGACCAGAATTGGTTGCAGTATTCCAGGTGTGGTGTTACTAGGATTTTATAAAGCGGTGAACACGTGATCTTGTTTCTATGCCTCTATTTATACAACCCAGGATTGTATTAGCTTTTTTGGCTGTTGCAGCACATTATTGGCTCATCTGTTGGTGAATGTTTTATCTACTCAATTTTAGGTATTATGGTTTATGATCTTGGTCTCGTTTTCATCCTGCTTTAGTTGAACACATTATTACTTGTGTATAGATGTAGAAATAGATGTAGAATTAAGCCGGCAGCATAATATTGATAATTGTTCCATGTTTGTCCTTGGAAGTCCCCAGTTATCACGGGTGAAACCATATGGAGTGTTCCATGCCCTGGAAACTTCCAGAGTAGAATACTGTAATTCAGTGTTTGTCAGTCTTGGCTACTTGAAGGTATGTGGACTTCAACTCTCAGAATTCCCCAGTCAACTATGCTGCTGTAATCTATTATATTGCATAACAGGCTGTAATGAGTAAAAATCCAGCTATTGGACTATTAATTGGCATCAGGATTATGATGATATTTGGAGAAGAAAGTAATTGTATGCTTTCAGGTTTTTTTTCAAGCTATCACGATGATTTGAAAGCCTTTATGCCTAAAAACCAGATATGTGAAAGAATATTTGGTACTATGTGTCCATAAAATGTCAACACGGTGGTCATCTCCTTGTGGCATATTTTGCCCAGGGACACAATGCTTGGCATCCAGTTTGGTATAATTTCTCTCCTGCTGTTTGAAAGAAATCTTTAATCAGAACTGTTTTGCTTTCATCAATTGCTTTGGGCTGATGTTATTTTGACCTGTTGCTATTTTTCACATTGTGGTGTTTGAATGTTAGCTTTTAATTCACTTTCTGGTGTGAATTTTTGTATTGTAATTCATGATGGGAACATCTTCAGAAATATAGCCAAATCATACACCTCTAAGACCAACGATTTTATTAAAGGCTATCCCTGTGTTTAGCATTAAGAAGAAGAAAGAAAAGAAGACCACTGTAAGTCTTTAACATAAATTCATTGTCACAGAAACCTTCTCAGAAATACAGTGTTTCATATAGGTGACAGTCCAGAGAAATGGACTGTCATCTATGAAAAACTGAGAGGCTTGTCAAGATACTCATTTCAGCTCTTGAAAAAGAATGAAGTTTCATCAGATAAAGAAGAAGAGACTCTGCAAGAAGGAAGACACTTTGATCAAAGGACAAACTCAGTGGACAAAAAAAAATCCCGGAAGGAAGAAGGGTAGAAGATATTTTTCATTACTGGAGCTCAGAAAGAAGTGTCAGGATCTTGCTGAGAGAAGAGACTCTGTGCCTTCAGGAGTTGAGTTGGGATGTAGCCAATCTTTGCCAACCCAGAAGGTTCCAGTAACTAGTCACGCACAACTGAAAAGAATTTAATCACATCATATTTAATGGGTTACTGAGAACATCATTAGAATTATCTGGATGACAAACTACTGGCACAAAAGGTGTATCCCTTCACAGGTAGTGGCAATAACATGTTCAGCTAAAGCAAGATGAAAACTAGATGAAAAAAACTTTGAACTGAATACTATTGGGGCTGGATAGGAAAACTTTGAAATCTAAGACTTGTCATTATAGATGAGATGGGAATGTTGCAAGAAATAGAATCTCCAAAATCATTCAATTAACCATCAGAGGGAACATTGACTTATCAAGGTCATGTCTTTTATTGTTTCCACACTGATCATAAGAAGATGGGAGAAGTAACCAAGACAAATTTGGACACCTAATACAGGAAGGCAAAAACAGGTGGATGGAGTCTTGATGAGAGAACACCCATGATTTGATTATAAGAGTTGCAGGAATAACCTGTTAGGAATGAAGTGAGGAAGGAAGGAAAAAATGTTAACTTTTTAATGCTAAAAGCACTCATTTCTGTTCAAAAATCCAGATGAAAGAACTTGCAAATACTGTACGTTATAGAAGAGTTTGGTTAAAGTTAAGTGAAGGGACAAATAAAAGTAATATCTTTGTCTCTGTTGCTACTTACCTGAGCAAGGAGTTATACATAGTGCCTCCCAGAAGTAGAATGCAATTCCTTCAAGGAAGCTCAGAGAAATAATAATAAGAGATTTGAATAGAACCAATTCTACCCAACAGAATTTCCAGGAAATTATTGATTTCTTTTCCTTCCTGAAAAGGCTCAAGAGGAACACAAGGTACATTGGAGGAAAGTAAGTAAGTATTTAATGTGGGAGTAAAACAGATTATAAAGGGCACTGAACGTAGCACAACAGACCTGCAAATAAGTCCAAGAAAAAAGATAGAGGACAGCTATTGTACCAAAAGATCTGTGAAAATTCAGGAAAAAAAAGGATAGAGGAAATGGAAAGAGGACCAAGTCATAGAGGAAGAGTACTTGCCAGGGACGTTAAAAACAATATGGAAAACCAAAGCTCAGAATAAATTGATACAATGATTGATTTATATCAGTCCTGAGATGTGTTGAAAATAAAAGGAAGAGGAAAAGATCCTCGCACACCAATTGCACAATGGAGATGACAAAGTATCAGCAGGGAATAAAGAGGAGATAGTTACTCAGCTTCTATTTTGGCTCACATTTCTCCCAAGAGAGTGTGTGTCTTCCACCAGGCAGCTGTGAAGAACAGGATGAAGAGGCAGGATTGAGCCTTGAGACCCGATAGAAATCTTTAGGGCCAGATGAATTGCATCCTTGCAAGGGGTTCGTGAAACAGATTGAAAATAGCATGATGGAATTAAGTGATAAATTCAAAGAGATTCTATTAGGAAAGAGAAATCAAAGCTGCGGATAGATCCAACGGTGTACTGGTATTTAGGATGTTGGAAGAAATCTCCTAGGTTTGCTCCACAGCTGGAACACAATCACTGGCTCTGAGAAGAAATTGACAACCAAAGCAAGCTGCCAGAAAGCAGAACCCTTTAATTTCAGGAAGACAAGAGGATGTAGTGACTCAGCCCAAGTAGTCCTGGCTAGCTAGCAGATTGGGATGGCAAGCCTGTGCCTTTTCATACTTAATTTTTCTTTAAAGCTCCTGCAGTTGGATGGGTTTTGATGTGCCTCTATCTGAAGTGATTGCCCTGGGTTTTTGTTTTCCTGCTTTAATGGGTTAATTCTGGTCCTATGTCTTTTTTTTCCCTCTATCCTAGGGGTTAATCCTCTCAGGGAGGCAGGAAAGAGGTGTTCTGGTGTGCCTTAGTGGTGTGCCTTTTAGCCTAATCCCACTTATCTTTACCGCCCTACTCAAATGTTTCCAAGGCTGCTTTTTGTGGTCTGGTTTTGTTATTTCTTGTAACAACCATTAATGTTTTTTGGCAGCTTGCCCAGACTTTCAGTTAGCCTGAGTGGCTGCTCTGAGTTTCCCTCTCAGCTAATGCTTTTGCTCTGGGGTTTTGAATTTCTGAAAGGGGAATAGCTGTTTCATATTTCTGCATTGTTTTAGTGGTTCTTGGCACTGTCCTTTTGGGGTGTTCTTGCCACATGGATAAAAAAACTGAAAATGAGCCAGCAGTGTGATGTGACTGTAAAACAGGCAAATGCAATCTTTTGGCTGAGTCAATAATAGTGGTTTCCAAATCATTGGTCAGAATAGAATATAATTCTTTATTGGCCATGTGTGATTTGTCTTGGTGCATATGCTCTCAGTATACATAAAAGAAAAGATATATTTGCCAAGAATCACAAGGAACAACACTTAATAATAGTCATAGGGTAAGTAATCAAATCTTACCAGGAAACAGTCAATAAAAATGGTTAGGATACAAGCAGCAAGGTTACAGTCGTACAGTCATAAATGGGAGGAGATGGGAGAAAGAAAGGCTGGGAGGATTAATAGTAAAAGTAATTCAGGTCATATCTCAAGTCTTCGATGAGGTTTTAGCAGGAGGATGATTCTCAGCCTTGGTCAGTGGCTGCCTTCCCCTTTTGCATCTCCATAGAAGCTTCTGTTGGCCACCCTCTGCACATCAGCCATACAATAATATTGCAGAATCCACTATCTCTGCCTGCACCAAGGAGATGACCTTCGGAAAGACGTGTCTGGCATCTGCTGTCACCTAGCAATTAGCCCCTTCAGGGTCATAAGCTAATTGGGAATATAATACCCATCATTACCTGCTGGAGCCATCAAGATGCAGTTCAGGGTTTAATTGATTCTAATGTCAGCTGACAGAAGAGAAAACCAGCTCTGCTGAGATGTTCACAATTATCAGGGATAAGGGAAAAAGTCCAAACCTGTTTTCTGAGCCTGTAGACTGCAGGACAGGAGTAAAGGGTTTAAATTACAGAGAGACAAGTTCCAGTTAAATGTTGGAGGAAATGTTTTAAGAAGTAAAGGAGTTTGTCAATGGATCTAAAAAGATGTTGAGTTCTCCTTCCTCAGAGATGTTCAAGCAGAGGCTGAATAGGCATCATCTGGGATGTTTTGATTTTGACTTGGTGGCCTTAATGGCGCCATACATGCTTGGTAATCTATGACTGTGAAAATCAATTGTTTGGCCTTTAAGCTGCTGATATTGTTTAAAAAAACACCGAAAAGTACAGGACGGAAGAAGGAAGGAAGGAAGGAAGGAAGGAAGGAAGGAAGGAAGGAAGGAA
>BLBF01000097.1:3007662-3017945 GCA_015471245.1 Laticauda colubrina
GAAGGAAGGAAGGAAGGAAGGAAGGAAGGAAGGAAGGAAGGAAGGAAGGGGAAGGAGGGGGAGGAAACGAAAGGGAGGGAAGGGAAGGGAAAGAAAAAGGAAAGAAAAGAGGAAAGAAGAAAGAGGAAAGGAAAGGAAAGGAAAGGAAAGGAAAGGAAAGGAAAGGAAAGGAAAGGAAAGGAAAGGAAAGGAAAGGAAAGGAAACCCTATCCTTGCAGGAAGTAGGTGTTGTAATAGATCACAGATTATGGATGGAACAGTATTGTTCTGCAGCTGCTAAAAGAGCTAATGCAACTTTGGGAAGGATCAGTCTTTATCTGTATCTGTAGCATTTCCTGTATAGTATCACAGGAAGTGGGTGAAATGGTTAGGACACTCCTGGAATTCTGGGTCCATTTCTAGTCACCAAAATAGTAAATGGATGCTTGAGAATCTTGAAAGGGTGCAGAGAAGAGCATTGAGGATGGTGAAGGGTTGGGTGGATATGAAGAAGAGTTAAAGAGATTGAGATCGGGCATGTCTTCCTGAAGACTACATGGACTTCCTGAAATCACAGGATTTATTCTCTGTAGTGCTTGAGAACAGAGGCAGGAGGAATTTCCTGGCTGATAATACAGCAGACCCAGCTCACTTTCTGGAGTTTTGTGGGCTCATCGGCAGGAGGCTATCCAAGGTTGGGCAGCCACTTGCCTGGAACAGCATGTGGATTTCTGGAACAAACACAATGGCAATTAATAATCCGCAGAGACACGGTTTGATTAACTGTGGCTCAGTGGTTAGAGTGCAGTATTACAAGCTACTTCTGCTGACTGTCGGTTGCTTACAATTTGGCAGTTCGAATCTCTCCAGGCTCCAGGTTGACTCAGCCTTCCATCCTTCCGAGGTGGGTCAAATGAGGACCCAGATTGTTGGGGGGGCAAGTAAACCACATAGAGAGGGCTGTAAAGTACTGGGAAGTAGTACCTGGGATCACACTACCAATTAGCCTATAAATCACAGCTTTAACACCAAAATAGTCGATCTGTACAATACATTATGCCCGACATCATCAAACCATATTATAGCTAAGCAAGTTTACATGTGTTTTTACCAAGGGGATACAGTTGGAGGGTGAGCCAGGATTCTTGCCTGTTGGCAAGAGAAGGAGAAAGCACCTCCTTTGGGGGTGGATTCGAAAAGGGAAGAGTGATGCGGATGGAGGCATCTTCTGAGCAGGCAGGAGAGGGCATTTGGGGGCCTGCTGCTAAGCATCATCTGCTGGCCCCTCCAGCTCTGTGTGAGACACGCTTCCTTCCCTCATTCCCTCATATGGAATAATTCATTGCTTGGAGAGCAGCACCACTCGTCTGTCCTTTATGGATCTGGGAGAGAAATACAACATTTTTAGCTTTGAGTAAGCATCCAATTATTGGCTGAGAAGATGGGGAAACAGCCATCAATCTGCCTGAAGACCTTGGAGAGCCAACTCTTTGGGGGTACAATGCTGCTTACCCTCCCTCCCTCTTCTCCTCAATGGGGCACCCACTGAGAGCTTTGTGGGACCCAGAGGCTGCCTTTCCCCATCTTTAACCTCAGCAATGACTCAACAAGGCTGCTTTCAAGTAGGGTGGGGTCATGCAGTCATGGTCTTGGTGTCCCATTTCATCAATTTCACTGCCTTTCTTCAGACACAGGAGTCTTCCTTGCTCCTCCTCCTCCTTCTTTGACTTACGACCCCAATTGGGGCCAGAATTTCCATGGCTAAGCAAGGTGAGTGTCAGATCCATATATCTGCCATTCTTCAATAGAAGAAGAAAGGAGGGTAAGTTGGTACAAGTAATCCTTTTTGATGTAAGCTGAATACCTTAAGTCTTGTATTGAATCTGTATAACTTGCACATGATAATACTGGAGCCCAGATGACTTGGAAACTTGTCACCTCTTGGAGAGATAGCAGAGAAGGGACCATAAAAATTCCAATTCTGAAAGACACTCCCTGAGAAAATTTTCTAAGATACTGTTCCCAGAAAAGAGGGGGGGGGGTAACATGTTGTTGCTTCTTTGTATTGACGAAATCCATACTGGACTAAGGGGAGGGGTTCTAACTCCCTTTATTTATGCTGTATGCCTGGAGACATATAAGACCCTGCTTTGACTATTACCTGGATAACTTCCTTCTCATAATAAAGAATTCCTTTTGAAGTACCCTGCTTTCAGAAATTCATTCTTATTGTTTGAAGGGGAGAGAGTCTGGGCCTCACAGTGAGTTAAGTGAATTATTCCTGATTTACAACCTTTTCCCCTGTGGATGTTAAGTGACTCTGCAGTTGTAAAGAGAATCATGCAGTTGTTAAACAAATCTGACCTTCCGCTTTGACGTTGCTTGTAGGAAGCTGGCTAGGATGGAAGGCTGCAAATGGCTGCCATCATTGTAAATACAGGCCGGTTGCCCAGTGTCTGAATTTTGATCCCATAATTGTAGGGATGCTGCAATGGTCATAATTGCAAGGAATGGTTGTGGGACACTTTTTTCAATGCCGTTGTAACTTCAAATGGTCACTAAATGAATGGTTGTAACTCAAGGACCACCTGTCACTTCCACACCTTTGCTAAACATCTGGTCTGTGGGGCACATTTGTGCACTTGTGAGCCTGAGCACAGGTGTCAGGGTTCCAAATAATAACCCCTGGTAAGCAAGAGTCCGAGGCAACTAAACTCCTCCAAGAATACTGTTATTGGAAATATCATATTGGCATGTATCTCGTGAAAATCCAACTCTGTAAATTCCCATGGTTTTCCCCTAATTAAAAGCAAAGGATTTTCTACTTCCCCAAAACAGTCGGTCACATGGTCTAATCATCATGCAGCCTAGCAACCGGGTAGCATCATTCCGCCTTCCCCCAGCCAAGTGTGAGAATGTCCTTGGTTCCCAAGAGAAAGTATTTTGTTTTGGCTTCAAAATCTCCTCTATCTCAAATCCCCCTTCCCTGTCCCTCAGCTCCAGTGTGGCAACCCTGAAGCAGTCAAAATGGGTTCAGGGTTGACAACAGGACCCAACTGGAAAGGGCCAGCTGGCATCCAAGTTTCAAAGACCCGATGCCACATCTTGGGAGGGAGCCTGGTCAGTGCCCCCATCTTCGGCTTTCAGAGATTTTGGCCTTGGCAAAGGACAAGCGTCTCCTTATAATTTATCACTTTTAGCTTTCCAGAGGGTGAAGGTAGTACACTGGGGAACAAGTTTGGGCCCTTCCCTGCAGACCTGCCAACCCCTGATAAAGGAAAATCTGGAGACCCATGAAAAAAAATGTGGAGATTCTATAAAAAATAGTGAGATTCACGGTCACGTAAATAACTAACCAATCAGAGCATGTTATATCCGGTGGTGGAAAAAGCAAAATGAAGGCGCCCAGAGTGAAAAGAAATGTGCTGTATGTATATATGACTGTATGGTAATATCGATATTGCGTGATCTGAGAAGTGGCGTCATGTCGTTTGTGTGAGAATCAGATTTATGCGCGTATAAGCCGACCCCAAAATTTTGAGAAAAAGAAAAAAGCGTTTTAAATTTGGCGTGAGATTAAGGAGCCTTGTCGTGAGACCGTGAGACGTGACAAAAAATCGTGAGACTCACGGCAGAACCGTGAGAGTTGGCAGGGCTGTCTCTGGGGCAACTGGTTAAACCTGTTTGCAAGCCTGCACATATTTGGAATGTTGCCCGACAGACACGGCATCTTCAGATGGGCACATCTTCCGTCCAAATTTCTGCACATGTGGGGGCCGAGGGTGACTCAAAGTTGGTGACCTCCCAGCCAGGTCATAGAGTTTGCAAGAACCCTCCAGTCCAGGGATCTCCAACCTTGGCAACTTTAAAATTCGTGGACTTCAACTCCCAGAATTCCCCAGCCACCTAGAGGATCGAAGACCCCCCCCCCCCCAAAAAAAAAAAAAAAAAAAAAAAAAGGTTTCTGGCCTAGTTTACAACTTGGCATCCCAGAAACAGGGAAAACCAGCTGGGAGTTGAAGTCCACCAATCTTAAAGTTGCCAATGTTGGAGAAGCCTGCTCCAGGCCTTCAGAAGGCTGAGATCATCTTAGGATGAAGAGGAGGAGGAAGAGGAGAAGGAAGGGGTGTCTGGAAAGTATGCTCAAAGAGTTAGGATGGCAGCCATGATGTGGTGCAAAGATCACACTGCTTTTTTAGGGACATTGCACCTTACAGACCCCCCTGGGGTGGCCCATTCCTGGGCTGAGGAGAATCCTGCATATCTTGCCTTCGCAAGAATCTGGGAATCCGGACACAAGGTTGTGGGAGGTGGGAGAGCTCCATGGATATCTTAGAAAAAACTGTTTTCCAGCTGGTTGCCAGGCATCCATGTCCTTGCCAGCCTGACTGGTTTGTTCACCACAATCACCCACTTTGGGCTCTGCCAATTTAAAGCCAAATGCCCCCTCCCTCCCAGCAGCTTTTTCCATTTCGCAGGTTGCATCCAACAGCATCGCTATGGCAACCACTTAGGAAGGGCTCCATCTTAGCAACTCGCCCTGAACAGTTGCTCTGAGCACAACCGTCGGGCAGGTTTTCCAGGGTCTGCAGCAATAAAAACCTTCCAGTCTTTACTCTTAATTTTGCCTCAGATTTTGAAGCAAAAGGGCTGAGAGAAAGAGGGAGGGAAGTTTCTTTCTCTCTCTCTCCAATCCAGTTCTGCTTTCATACTTTTTCCTCAGGACCTATTTTCAATTCCTGCATTGAATTGGAATAGTTTCCTTCCTGCAATTAATGTTTCTCCAACAATCCTGGAAGGGTAGAGAAATGCATAGCTGGAACTTACATTCTCCCCTCATTTTAACAGATGCCTTGTTTCTTTGTAAAAAATGGGTTAAAAAGAATAATGAAACGTGTCCTAATGTTTTCTTTCTAAATGATGCAAAGAACATTAAGATGAAATTTGTTGTTTTAAAACAAGAAACGTACTAGAACATAAAAATCTATATTTAGATTATTTATCTATCTATCTATCTATCTATCTATCTATCTATCTATCTATCTATCTATCTATCCATCCATCCATCCATCCATCCATCCATCCATCCATCTATCTATCTATCTATCTATCTATCTACAAATTAGATATAAATTAGACATATAATTCACTAAAATATAAAAATTTAGAGATATTTGATTCAGTATAGGCATATCTTGACATTAATGACAAATAATGAAAGAATGAAAATAAATAGAATAGATGGTATTTTAAAATCAGGCAATGACATTGCTCGGACAATGGGGTTTTTTTGAGGCCACAGCTATATTTTGAGAAGGACTCCTCACTTTTTTTCCTGAAAATTAGTGCTTGCTTTATTTATCTAGAAACATTTACAGTCTTTGTTTTGGAACGGTGTGGATGGTTTAAAATTATTGTCTATGTAAACTATATTTTTCATATTGGTGTACACCTGGTGGACTTTTGTGAGCAAACCAGGTTTTGAACATTATTTTTTATAAGTACTTTATAAGTACTTTATAAGTACTAACTATATACGTGTTAAAGAGTCTGCTTTTTTTAAAGTGATGCACCTAAACAGTGAGTGTAACCTCCATCAATCAGACAGTTTCTTCAAGATTCCAAAAACATATGACAGGAGAGATATAGCTTTCTTCTCAATATATTTGTATGCCACAAATAACAGTGGATCTTTGTGGGAACACATTATAAGGATTCTCCTCCATGAGAGGGCAGGTACCATAATGCTCCCATCGCACATCACCTGTATCCATGGAGCACAGTAAAAGTTTAATTGATTGCATGTTTCTCTTTTCTTTTCTGCCATTGATTTTGTTCAACACTGTGGCAAATCTAATTCCCCCCCTTTTAAGCAACGATCTGCAGCCAAATCATCGAAGAATGATTTTCTTAGATCATAGAATGGAAGGATCTTTTCTGCAAAGTTGGACATCTAACTTAAAGTTTGCAACAGAGTTCATGGTAAAAAATAAGCCTGGGTTACAGGGTTGGGTGTTTGTGTCTTTGCTTGTCTTTATATATTTGGGGAAAGGAGAAGAAAATGATGGTCATACAGATACATAGGTAATATATGCTATAAGCATAAATATTCGTAATTAGCAAACCTCAAGTTACTTCCCAACCTATCTGTTACTATCCTCAAGAAAGATTTATTGTCTTAGTAAAGAAGAAACATATCAGTTATGTTGCCTTAGCAGTTTTGATAAATCTTACTGAGAACTGAAAATGTACTGAAAACCAAAGACTTCAAGATTGCCTCAACGAGCACACTTTCCTTCTATATTTCTGTCTTGCTAACACTCTCTCTACTCCAAGAACTTGTTTTTTCACAACTGTAACACTTCATTCCATCTGCAACCCCTGAGGTGCATTGGGTTACTACTTGCTCAGAGTAGAACTGTCTGCATCTTGTCTCCCTCGGTCAGATGGCCAGCGTTAAGGGATGGGATGCTACCAGTTCTGCCCCGCTCTGTAGAACCCGTAGCTCTGAAGAGCAGCAGATACTAAACCAGTTCTGTGTTTGCTGATTTTTGGCCCACCCACCTACCTGTCCTTTATTTACTGCTTTTTCAACCTCAGCTGCTTTGCACGGCACAGCTGAGGTTGAAAAGGGAGGAAAGAAGTGGCTTTTCAAATGCTGCACACACTCGCGCGCAGCGCTTTTCAGCTGTCTGGGCAGCACAGCTTAAGGGTTTTTACATGTGTGCGCACAGCAAAATGTAGTCACTGAACTGATAGTAACACTGGTTGAATCCCACCCCTGAAGTAATTGCTCTTTTATGAACTTGTCTGTGCTTGAAACTTGCTGATTCTTGAAGCCCTGGCTCGAATCTTTGATAGGGAGTCTGGGAGGATGTCCCCAAGAGGGTCTCCAAGTCATTGTGGAGTTGCAACGCTTCCAAAGACCCCTGACAGCACATCTGGACCTGGAATTTCTCTCCAAAGGCAGAGGCTGACCATCAGTGGCCTGGGTCTAGGACGATTGGCCCCAGACACAGGACTCTGGCCACTGCTGCCCCAGCCGACATACCACAGTTGAAGCTCCCCCTCCACACTGCCATGTCCTTCCATCCCCTGCCACTCCACTGTGGTGGAGAACAAGGGGCAGGGGAGAGCCAATGTGTGAGGGACATCCAGGGTTTGGAGTCTGTGGTGGTGTAGTGGGGAATGGGCAGATATGGCAGTATGGCAGGGGAATGGGAGCTGCAGTGAGTCAGCTGGGGCAGGGGTGCCGCAATGAAATGGCCAGAGCAATGTGGCTGTGGTAGAGGTCGTATTCAGCCAGTTCTGATCAGTTCTGGAGAACCAATAGCGGAAATTTTGAGTAGTTCAGAGAACCGGCAAATCCCGCCTCTGACTGGCCCCGTCAACCCCATCTCTTCTCTGCCTCCCATCGAGTCCCAGCTGATCGGCTGGGTCTTCTTTGATTGCCCTGCACAGGAGAACAGAGCTGGAAAGTAGGTTATTGGGGTGGGGAGGAAATGGGGATTTTGCAGTATCCTTCCCCACCATGCCCACCAAGCCAAGCCCACAGAACCGGTAGTAAAAAAATTTGAATCCCACCACTGGGCTGGGGCCACTGTCCCATTCCACCATGGCCATGTAAAAGAATGGTTATTTTATGGGAAAATAAGGAAAATAGATTGCAAAGTCCCCAGTTGACAATGTACAGTATTTAAAATTGATACATCAAAATGGTGCAAAGGGGCAGAGGATCTGTGCCACCTTCCTATGTTACACTCTTCCGCAGTAGCCACACTCTGAAGATCAGATAGAAATGCTTTTAAAAATAGGCGCAGCCCCTGTCCACCTGTTGAAGGCAGTTGCTCTTAGTCTGTGTTGATATTTATAGGTTTGAGTGGCTTTTAATGTTCTTCTGAGCTTTCATGAGTGGTTAATTTGCTTTTAGTTTGTTTGTGTTGATGTTTCCTTGTTGTAATCTATCTCAAGAAGGCAATTGTCCTTTTTAAGGAGCTGGCAAGTATTTAAATATTTTGAACAGCAGGGCAGACAAGCCTTCACCAAAATTGCACTTTTTATAGGGATTCTGCAAATTCAGATCCAATCTTTCTTCAGAGACCAGCTTGGAGAATCCTTTTTCTCCTGAAGAGCACATCACTTCCTTTTAGTAGAAAAAAAAAATGCAAAAATTTTGGAGAAATTGAAATTGATACAGTACTTATTTTAGCACCTTTAGAAATCTAAAATCATTTTATAAAGGTACCAGATTTATGCGATAAAACATATTAAAGAATAACGGTCTGCTTACAAACATATGTTTGGTATTGGTAATTGTAAACGTATTGATTGGATTTAGTTTAAAATGTTGTTTTTAGAGATTTGATTTGTTTCTTGTCTTACAGAATGTTAAAATTGAAAAATAAGATGCTTTTAATTTATTTTAAAAGGGCAACAAGCTATTGAGATTCAAGAAATGTGTAATAGAATTTGCTTGTTTGGAGATGCAGGCTGTCAAATAGCAAATACTGAAAGGAAAATAAATTATAAACATAGCCAAATAGAAATAAAAAGTTGAGGTGGTGTGCATTTTATCCTGCACTACAACTAATGCACAGAAAGCACTAATTTTCAGAAAACAACCAGAGAAAGAAGCTTTGAAAATGTATTTGACATTTCAATCTAATTAGCCTTATTTTCTCAGCATGAAGCACTATATTCTGTTTCTTTTGATTCTTTATTTTTATTCTTTTCACGAGCTTCTGATAATAAAAGGATTGTCTGCATTGAGAGAAGCTTTTCTATCCTTATACAAATTAATGAATTTTTGAATTGTTGATCACATCTTAGCCCTATTATATTGGGAAAAGAAATCAGGAAATCAAACTATTTTTTCAGGGGGAAAAATTGAAATTTACCCCAAATTTATGTTCCCACTCCCAGATTTTCAGTTCTGAAGTGCCTATGTGTCCTTCTGCCCCAGTTTCTGTTTCTCTAACATTTTACAGAGTTTTCCCAGGAGATCCAGGATCTGTGGGATAACCTTCCCTGCCGTTGTACCTCTGCTCAGGTCTTGAGGCCCAAAAAAATCTATAAACAACAGTTCCATCTTTTTAATTGTACCGAGGTCCTGCCCACAGCAGCTGCTGGAGCTTTCTGAGGCATCC
The DNA here is from genome assembly GCA_015471245.1 of Laticauda colubrina. NCBI lineage: Eukaryota > Metazoa > Chordata > Lepidosauria > Squamata > Elapidae > Laticauda > Laticauda colubrina. Next base: position 3,016,788 of record BLBF01000097.1, read on the forward strand.
ATTTTAAAGCTATCACTACCTCTTTAATAAAAAATTCTGTAATTATATACTTATTAATTAATCAGATTTACTTAAATAATTAACTTCATATCCTCCATATCCTAGGGGTCCCAAAGACTTAAGCATGATTAATTGCTCTTTTCTGTAATGCCATAAGTCAAATATATAGCAATAGCACTTAGACTTATATAACGCTACACAATACTTTATAGTCCTCCCAAAGCAGTTTACAGAGTCAGCCTATTGCCCCGGAAGGGACATAGTGATAGGACTCAATCTAACCTTTGCTATTTGCTTCTGTTAAGAATTGCTTGTGCTATTTTGCTATTGTTAGGAATTATTTATTAGGAATTAATTCTGTAACCCTCGCTTAGTAAGAATTGTAACCTTTGCTATCTGCTTTCTTGCTTCTGTTGTTCATTTCAAAGCTAGGCATATCCTTGGAGAATAAATAAGAAAGATAGAACAAAACAGTCACCAGGAACATCCTGCTCCATAGATAGCAGGGGGCAGAGCGGGGGGGGGGGGGGCTGCCCAGGAGCACGAACTCAGAAGGCGACAAGGGATGCTCTATAAGATAACAAAAGCATGGACAGAACATGGACAAAAAATGCTCCATGGATAAGGGGGGCATGGGCAGGACATTGCCCACGTTGGGTAACAACTTTTGTCTCTGATTGGCTACATGTGGGTATAAGATGTTAGGGTCACACTCTTCACGGGTGTGTTGGCTTTTTCCTTGCATTGCTGCTTATAGGCCGTGGAATAAATCCACTCAGCTCTTTCTTTGTTATTTTCCAAGCCTCTTCTTGAGTCTCTCTCTCTCTCTCTCTCTTTGGCATTCTGGTGACTCAAGTACATTTTTGGGACCTTACATCCCCAACAATCTGAGTCCTCATTTTAGTGACTTTGGAAACATGGAAAACAGAGTCAACCTTGAGCTGGTCAGAATCAAGCTCCTGGCAGTGGGCAGAGTCAGAGTTTAAATAGAGAAAAGGATAATGATTGATCGAGAAAATCCTGATATGGCTTTTCTTCCTACCAACTGAGTAGCTTTTCCCTACCGGAACATATTTAGGAACCCTATTTCCACCTGTACATTTATGAACCCCCTTCCTTCCTTCCTTCCTTCCTTCCTTCCTTCCTTCCTTCCTTCCT
>BLBF01000097.1:3024232-3035243 GCA_015471245.1 Laticauda colubrina
CCCCTCCTCTCCTCTCCTCTCCTCTCCTCTCCTTTCCTTCTTTCCTCCCTCTCTCAAATATTGGAAGGCTACTATCCTGTCTCCCCAGTCCTTCTCTTCACTAGACCAGTTATGCTCACTTCCTGCAACCGTTCATCATGTGTTTCAGCCTCCAGTCCCCTCATCATCCTGGTTGCTCTTCTCTGCACTCTTTCCAGAATCTCAACATCTTTTTTTATATTGTGATAACCAAAACTGGATGCAGTACTCTAGGTTTGGTCTTGCTAAGGCTTTATGGAGTGGTATTAGTACCTCACTTGATCTTGTTTCTATCCCCTTGTTAATGCAGACCAGGCTTCGATATGACAGGGTGTAGATTAGATCCGCAAACCTCCTGCATCCATGCGATGGTGAAGATGGGGACTGAGAGTTCCCTTTTTCAGGACGGTGTTTCAGCAGTAAGACATCTTTGGACTTTGCAGCATTAAGAAGCTTTATGGAGTGAAATCCATCTCATGCAGATGACTTCCAGCTGATGCAAAATGTTTATCTGCAACCTTCCTCAGCCTACTTTCATACTTAAGTGCCCATTATTCCCAACCAGCATGTGGAGGAGGCTGGCTTACTCTTTGTATGTAGAAGTGAAATGTTCTCTTCCTCCTTCAAGCAACTGGAAGCATTTCCAAATATATCAACGCATACTATAATCTCCCATTCTTTTCTCCAGGGTGTTTTGATGCCAGCATTTTGATCTTTCCTTCCTGCTGCTGCATTTTCAGACATTGTTTGCTTGTTTGTTTAGTAAGGAACACTAGATCACAGATTAACCATAACAGTAACAGAATTGGAAGGGACCTTGTAGGTCATCTAGTCCAACCCCCCACCCAAGCAGGAGACCCTACACCATTTCTGATAGATGGCAGTCTAATCTCTTCTTGAAAGCCTCCAATGATGAAGCTCCCACAGTGTCTGAACTTTGTTCCATGGGTTGATTGTTCTGTCAGAAAATTTCTCCTTATTTCTAGGTTGAATCTCTCCTTGATCAGTTTTCATCCATTATTCTTTGTCTGGCCTACAGGCGCTTTAGAAAATAGCTTGACCCCCTCCTCCTCTCTGGGGCAGCCCCTCAAATATTGGAAGACTGCTCTCCTGTCTCCCCTGGTCCTTCTCTTCCCTAGACGAGCCAGGCCCAGTTCCTGCATCCGTTCATCATATGTTTTAGCCCCCCGTCTCCTAATCATCTTGGTTGCTCTTCTCTGTACTTTTTCTAGAGTCTCAACCAGTGGTGGGATTCAATTTTTTTTATTACCGGTTCTGTGGGTGTGGCATGGCTTGGTGGGTGTGGCTTGGTGGGCATGGCATGGGAAGGATACTGCAAAATCCCCATTCCCTCCCCACCCCACTAACCTGCTTTCCAGCTCTGTTCTCCTGTGCAGGGCAACCAAAGAAGACCCAGCCTATCAGCTGGGACTCGATGGGAGGCAGAGAAGAAATGGGGTTGGCAGGGCCAGTCAGTGGTGGGATTGGCTGGTTCTCCGAACTACTCAAAATTTTCACTACCGGTTCTCCAGAACTGGTCAGAACCGGCTGAATCCTACCTCAGCTCTCAACATCTTTTTTATATGGGGGTGACCCAAACTGGATGCAATACTCTAGGTGTGGTCTTACTAAGGCCTTATGGAGTGGTATTAGTACCTCCCTTGATCTCAATTGTATCTCTCTGTTAATGTAATTTAGGATTGCATTGGCTTTTTTGGCTGCCGCTGCACACTACTGGCTGATATTTTGCTGGTTGTTCACTAAGACTCCAAGATCCCTCTCACAGTTTCTGCTTGTAAGCCTGGTTTCATCCAGTCTATATGTGTGCTTTTGGGTTTTCTTGCCTAAGTGTAAGATCCGTTGTAAAATTTGTAGAGAGAAAATTTTATTCCTCTGAGAGCTTTTTCTCTTCTCAGAAAACATGTGTAAGACCTAGAGCAGTTAAAAAAACAAAACAAAACCAACCCATCCCTGGAGGCTGTGGTCAAAAAGTCAGCAGAAAAAGAGAAGGAAATGATAGTGAGGAAACCAAAACCCTCAGATGCCAGTTTCTTGTTATAAATGGAAACAATTTAAGGGAAAGAGGAATTTAACCAAACTGAACATTTTCCAAGGTAATCAGTTACCCAACGGACCATGGGTAGCATATGTTATGTTAATGCTGTGAATGATAATTACGCTATTAAATCTATCTACGATTTGTAAATGAATAAAATATAAACTTTTCGACACAAGAAGAACAGTCTGTCGGTATTTATTGCACACATGTGACTTTTAGCATTTAGAGCAAGCATTTCTTACAAAAGAGGTTGTAGGGAAGGCTTTCCCATTTCTTTCAAAAGAGGTTGGAGGGAACCTCTTTTCCCCATTTTTTTGGGGTGGCTGTTGAATTGATCAGGCTGGGTCTGGGTCATATACTTAAAGCTAGTATGCCGAAGGCAGAGGGGTGGCTATAGGGGAGGAGTACACTCTTATGAGTATATGTGGGGCACTTTCAAAGATCTCAACTCTCTGCATTCCTAGCAGTGGCTGTGGTTGACTGAACGATGCTGGGAGTTGAAGTCCAACAAGGCACCTGGATTGAGTCAATCAAGTAGAAGACTGCATCACAGCAAATCTCCAATTCTGGCATATCAGGAAGGTTTGGCTGGAATGGCAGTGACTGATTTTCATCTTTACATTTGCTATTGTGCAGATAATGTGTTTCTATGGATGACCAATGTGTCAGACCTGCCCCAATCAGGTCCCTTAAGAAAGAAAGACCCTCGACTCCATTTGGGTGAAGTGATAGGTTCTTTTACTAAAGTACAGTTGCAGTTAAAGTCCGGCTAGAACTAAATTTCCTGCATGAAAAGTTATAAATTGTTCCCCTCATCCCAGCTCTCCCCCCATGACCAGTTCGTCTTCAGCCAGTGAAGAGCTGCAGTGAAGAGATGTGGTGGCTCAGTGGTTTGAATGCAGTATTGCAGGCTACTTCTACTCACTGTCAGCTGCCTGCAGTTTGGCAGTTCGAATCTCACCAGGTTCAAGGCTGACTCAAGCCTTCCATCTTCTGAGATTGGTAAAATGGCGACTTAGATTATTGGGGGCAATATGATGATTCTGTAAACCACTTAGAGAGGGCCGTAAAGTACTGTGAAGTGGTATATAAATCTAAGTGCTATTGCTATTGCATAGGTGCTTTGAGAAACTTTGAGATGTTTTGGGTGGTCCGCATTCCACTCTCAGGATATGTGGCATTGAGTGCTGGGAGAAACTGGTTTCTTGCTCTCTGGCCTTCATCAAGCTGTCATGCCCCCTCTCTATTTCCCATCACATCCCCACACATGTTTATTGCTCATTTGTTCCCCCTTGCTCCCGCCCCCCTAACCTTTGATGGCAGGATACCGGCAAGGTGCCAAGGTGAAGATTGACACAATGAGTAAAAAGAGCCAAGCTCTTTTTACAAGCAAGCAAGCAACTCCTTTACAAGCAAGCCAACTCTTGCTAGGGTGGGCAGGTGAAGTTGGCAAGTGCCAGAGAACTCCATTTCTTTGGTACGGGTGAACTTGTGAAGGACTGAGAAATGGAGGACAACCTGGCCAGAATTCTTTATTGGCCACGATCCAGTTAGCCTTTAGAAGGCCTGTTTTAAGAACTCCAGTTTAATAGGGAGTACAGTTTAACGCTCGTGCGTTCCCCCTCCTGTTTCTCCGTGTCAGTGTGTCAACTTGCATCACCCCTAGACACAGAATGACTGTACACTCCCAGGCATTTCAGTCCCCCGATTGGAGAAGGCAGATCTCCAATCTGTTTTGCTCTCACTTAAAGCTGGAGGCTCTGGAGAAGACCCTGGAAGGTTCACTGGCTCTGGGTCTCTTGGTACCAAGCAGTTTTGGCTGGTATTTCAGTGGTCCTCCGTGAGCCTCGATGGTCTGCTGCCTCAGGGTTTTAGCAGAAATGCCGCTGACTTTGTTCCTTACCATGAATGCTCGGGAGACCTTTGGAGGGTGATGTGGGGCTTCTGTGCAGCAGAAGAACCAAGTTCGTTGTTTACTTGTTTCCAAGGGATGAGAAGCCTCCAGAAACTCTTGTGCTGATGAGGTAGCCTTACCTGGCCTAATAAAACAGAATAACAGAATTGGAAGGGATCTTGGAGGTCTTCTAGTCCAGCCCCCTGTTCAGGCAGGAGACCCTGTACCATTTCAGACAAATGACTGTCCAGTCTCTTCTTAAGTGCCTGACTTCTTTCCAGCAGTCTTTCCAGAAGAAGGCGGTTTTGTGAAAGCTTCAGATGAAAATAACACGTTCCAGGGACCATAACTTTCCTAGGAGCAGGATCAACTGGCATCTTCTTTATAAAGAGCCTCAGGTTTCACTATAAAACTGTCAGCTTAGCCACTTCTGTGCCTTTATTTACACAAAGGCCGTGTCTCTGCTCACTCACTGGCTCCCATCTGGCTATGCCATAAACAGACCCTGGCAGCCTCTTTGTTTTGTGTGTTCCCCTGAAATTTGCCTTCATTTCATCCTCAGCCCTGGTGGCTGTCTGCCATCTTTGGCTGTATTTGTGGTAGGTTAGCCTTTTCACTTGTCCCAACACCATCAAGAGCTTGGAGGGATGTTAAGGCAACGATCCCCAGCCTGTCTGGCATCAGGGACCAGTTTTGGGGAAGACAATTTTTCCATGGACTGGGGTGGGTGGGAGGAAGGTTCCCCGTACAGCCAAGATCCCACGCATGCACAGATAAATCTTCACTTACATGGTCACTGCTTATGCAGCCTGGTTCTCAACAGGTCATGGATTCGTACTGGTTCCTGCCCCAGAGGTTGGGGACCCCTGTGTTAAGGGACTGGGAGAGGAGGGGTTGGCAGAGGGGAATTTTTCTAAAGGAATGGAGAGATTTCAGCTCAACGGCCGGCAAAGCTTCCATTCAAAGACACAGTTCTGGAATCAGACCAACCTCCAGAGCAAAGGTGGGCTGCTATGGGTTCACCTGCGTTCAGACAAGCCCGTAGCTAATGTTATGGCCAGTTCGGCAAACTGCCAAATCCCACCCCTGGCTGGCCCGCTCGCCCTGCCCTTCCCCTCCCAGGTGTCCCCCATGTGGTCCATTTTGGATGCAGAATAAGTGTCAGAGGCTTGGGGAGAGTGAAAAACTGGCCTCCCGGAAGTTCTGGAAGTCCAAAAATGGCCCTGTTTCTGGCTCCCAGAGGGCTTCCAGAGCCCGGAGGAGGCTGTTTTCGCCCTCCCGGAGGCTCAAGAAAAGCCTCCGGAGCCTGGGGAGGGTGAAAGCGCCCCTCTTGCCATGGTGCAGGAGGCTGACTAGGCCACGCCGATCCAGCAACCGGGCAGAGAACTGGTTGCTGAAATGTTTGAAGCCCACCCCTGCCCCAGGGATGCTGGAGCCTCCGAGCTCTTCTACAAGCCAGTTCCTGATGGAGTAGCACAGGTGCTTTGTTTTGCTCACCTGTTGGGGGTGATCCTGTTGGAGACCCAAGTAGGTGTGCAGGTGGGTGGGAAGAGATCTGAGTGATATTTCCTCTCTGACAGCCGATCTCTAGAAGGTTCTTAATCTGAGAGAAGAGTTGGAGGTGCATAACAGGGAAGATCTCCTTCAGATCTTTCTCCCTTCCTTTGCCGTTGCTTCCTAAACTAGATGGATGTTGTGAACAAAAGGTTGCTGCTGCAGCGGGACTCCCTTTGAGGACTCCACTTCTTGAGAGTTTCTTCTCACTGTCCTCGTCACCATTTTGCCTTGAGGGCATCATCATGAATTTGTTGCTACACAGCAGAATAGGGGATAACTCAGGCTCGGTGCTGGCTTTGAGGACAAGAGCTGAACTGAAGCAGGACCAGCAAGGTGGGGAGAAGTCTTATCAATTGATCAGTCAGAATAGAGCTGGAAGGGACCTTGGAGGTCTTCTAGTCCAACCATCTGCTCAAGCGGGGGACCCTATACCATTTCAGATTGGTAGCTGTCAGACTCTTCTTAAGAACCTTCTTAACTGATGGAGCCTCCACATCTCCTGAAGGCAAGCCATTCCACCAATTAATTGTTCTCATTGTTGGGAAATTTATCCTTAGTTCTAGGTTGCTTCTCTCCTTGATTAATTTCCATCCGTTGCTTCTTGTCCTGCCTTCTGGTGCTTTGAAAAAATACTTTGGCTCCCTCATCTTTGTTGGAGCTTGTTAGATATTGGAAGACTGCTATATTGTCACCCCTAGTTCTTTTTTACATTAAACTAAACATACCCAATTCCTGCAATCGTTCTTCATATGTTTTAGTATCCAGGCCTTTGGTCATCTTAGTTGCTCTTCTCTGCACTTTTTCCACAGCCTCAACATCTTTTTTGTAATGGTGACCAAAATTGCTTTCAGTATTCTAGGTGTGGTCTTACTAAGGTTTTATAAAGTGGTACCAAGTTATAAGTTATACTATAACGGTACCATAATGTTATAGTATAAAGTTATACTATAATGGTACTAAGTTATAAGTTATAGTTGTAAGAGAGGCTGCAAAGGGACATTTTGTCAATCATTGTCCTGAAAAAAGCCTTCGTGAGGCCAGCAGTGACCATGTAGCAACCTTTCCATCTCTTAATTATGTTCAGTCATTGCAAATATTATCTGGAACCCATTCTGATCTCCTGTGATAACAAGGAACATCCATTGGACAGTGCTACCACATTCAGTGGAATGTGACCGAAATATTTGGTGTGCTCAAAGGGTTCTGCCTTCTGACCTTTGTCCCCACCCAGTCGGCCTTCCTGACTGCCTCTCCTTCCTCCAGACTCCCATTTCTGCATGGCTTTTGGCCCATTCCCACCTCCACCGATATCCCTTGCAAGGAGCACCTTGGAATCCATGGCCTTGGAGGGCAGAAGTGAGGAGGCTGCCCAAAGGGCAGCAGGAAACTTGCTCTTGATAAACAAGCAATGTTGGCTCCATTCTGGTGGACAGGGGTGGGATTCTACCGGTTCGGACCGGTTCAGGCGAATCGGATGTTAAATTTGCCTCTGATTCGCTGAACCGGGATTTGAACTGACTGTCTGGCCTTTCCCACCCCTCCCCTCCCCCCCAGGAGTCTCCATGTGGCCCATTTTTAGTGCAGGTAAGTGCAGGATCTGAGTGGAGGCTATGGGAGAAGGATAAACGGGCCTTCTGGAAGTCCAGAAACAGGCTTGTTTCCAGCTTCTTGAGGGCCTCCAGAGCCCTGAGGATGCCATTTTCACCCTCCCAGAGGCCCAAGGGAAGCCTCCGGACCCTTGGGAAGGTGAAAAATGGCCTTCCCGGAAGTTCCAGTAGGCCACACCCACCATGGCCACGCCCACGCAGCAACTGGGCAGTGAACCAGTTGCTGGGATTTTTGATTCCCACCCCCACTGGTGAACCCCACTCAGAGGACTAAGTCCCATTCTGGGCCCCAACTTGGAAAGAGGGGAACGAATACAGAAGGGTGTTAGGGATGAGAGTTGAACTGCAGCTCGGTGGGTTTGTTTCACCTTCAGAAACCTTCAAACCTTGTGAAGGTTTGTTTCACCTTCAGAAACAAAATTTGAGGGGAGGTGCTGTCCCCTCCTCCAATTCAAATACCTGGAGCAATGTGGCACAAGAGAAAGCCAAGAGCTGCTTTTTTTATTCCAGAACATAAATGTCTAAAAGGGCAGATTTTATCTGGAAAGCTCCAGTCGTGGAAGATCTGATTCAGAGAGAGTCAGCTTCCTCACAGAGACGCCTGCAGGCAGAGAGGCAGCAATGGTCTGGGATGCTTTGATCTGGACTTCTGCAGAGGACTGGACTGGATGGCCTTGGGGGGGGGGCGGCTTCCCATTTTGTGATGTTCTCAACGAGCCTCCTGCAAAGGCCTTGCTTCAGAACCCAGACCATATGGCTGATGATTTATGAGCACCCTACCTCCTTCTCCTCTTCTCTTCCACTCTTTCTCCCACCTTTCAATTTACTTTGGAAAATAATTGGGAGCCAACGACCTCCTTGTTTTCTGCAGTCTAAATAACGAATAGTAGGAATAGCTAATGATCCTTGCATCTCACATGCTGCTGAACCAAGGGAGTTCTGGGTCTTCTCAAAAGGGGTTAAATTCCCAGGGATGGGCAGGACTGATGTGTATTTTTTTCCTGCAGGTGATAGAATGTGGAAATTTATTACAATTTTTGTAATAAATACAATGCAGGTATAATTATAGTGGATGAGGGAGAGCCTGGGATTCACTAAGGGAGTAAATAATGATGCATTACAAGTTTGTTTTTCTACCTGCAGTTGCAAATGAGATTCTCCCCAGTGTTGGCAGATGAGACAGCTCCGTCTCCACTGCAGTCGGCCCATTGTCCCTCCTGGAAATTGGTCTGTCTGTCTCTTGTCTGGAAAATAATGGCCAGGAGACCTTTGATGTATAATGAACTCATTTTGGACACAGCTGAAGCGAGCGCTCCTCGTTCATTCCTTTCTTATTATTTAGGAATGGAGTTGCAATTCTGGAGAGGCTTGCCATAGTCTGCTGAAGTGTAAAACGCGACTTGCTAAAGATTGATGTAGGCCACTCACAGCACGTTCAGGTAACAAAACGTTTAAACACCAAGAGAGAGACCCCTTAAGATGCTTGTTGCATGGTGTGTGCAAGAGAAAGAAACCACACCTCCAAGTTAAACTTCTCTTGGCCAACCCAAAGGGCTGTGATGACCCAGGGTGGAATACAAAATAAACACAGTCACAAAAACAGGTGAAGCCCCTTTTATTCCTTCACTTTATTTCAAAGCTCCAAATATTCTTAACTGGAGACAAAAAGCTCCCCCGCAAGCAGTTACAAAAAGGAGAAAATGCCATTTAAACTAAAGATGCCTATAAGTTATAAAGAGTAAAAGCAACACAAACCACACTGAAGCAATTAAGGGAACCAGGCAAGATAAGGGCTTGAAGATGTCCACAGATATTGGAACACACATAGGGAAGGATGCCAACCTCAGAGAGGAATGACAGACTAGAGATATTTCCATGCTTTGTTTCCAACACTGGCCCATATACATCTCTGACCTTTTAACCAGTTCTCACATCTGCAGCCCATGAAGAGGATCAAGGCCCTTTCCTCTCCTGTAGACCACACCATTCATGTCTCCCCCTTATCCTCTCCTCCCTGCGTGCTCTTGGATGGAGAGGGGATGGGCCTGGGTCTTCCTCTGCCCTTCCCCAGCCTCCTCCACAACCTCCGGAGCCACACTTCCACTCTCTGTTGGCTGTTCCTCCCCTGCCTCAAAATCAGACTCCAACAGGGGCGTGACAGGCGGTTTTTCAAAAGGCAACAGGACTTTCTTTCTTTTTTTCCTTGAAGGTGTTTCTCTTCTCATCCAAGAAGCTTCTTCAGTTCTGCAGAGCTGAAGAAGCTTCTTGGATGAGAAAGGGAAAGGTCTTCAAGGAAAAACAAAGAAAGTCCAAGTTGCCTTTTGAAAAAGTGCCTTTGGGACAACCATGACCTGGATGAAGGAAAATTTCCGTAGATATTTCTTGTGGCCAAGAGATCCAGAGTGGGGCCCGGTGGAAAAAGCCTGAGTAGGTTCTCTATATCTTCTAAGCACAATGAGATTTCCAGTTCCTGAACTGCTTATATGTTTCAATGTTAACCTTTACTTGGGTATCACAAATCATTAGGTACAGAAAACCCACCAATATATTTATTATTACAAACGTGAACTTGATTAGTTTCCAACCATTGTTTCTTGTCCTGTCCTGTCTGGTGCTTTGGAGAATAAATTGACCTCTTCTTTGTGGCAGCCCCTCAAATACTGGGATACTGCTATTATGTCACCTCTAATTTTTCTTTTCTCTCGACTGGCCAAACCCAAATCCTGCAGCTATTCTATTTAATCTCCAGGCTTTCAATCATCTTAGTTGCTCTTCTCTGAACTTTTTCCAAAGTCTCAACATCTTTTTTGTAGTAGGGTGACCAAAATTGGTTGCAATATTCCAGGTGTGATCTTACTAGGGGTTTATAAGGCGGTACTAATACTTCACATGATCTTGATTCTATGCCTTTGTTTATACAGCCAAGGATTGTATTAGCTTTTTTGGCTGCTGTTGCACATGGTTCTCTTATATTTAAATGATCATCCACTAGAACTCCAAAGTCCCTCTCACAGTTATTGTTTTTGAGACAGCTTACCTTAGGAAATTGTGGGAGTTTCATCACTGGAGGCCTCCAAGAAGAGATTCTCTATCAAGGACCTTAGAGTGCTAGAGCCCACTGTAATTACATAGCCAAGAAGGCATTAAGAGTTATTAACCTAATCCTATGTAGCTTTTTCTCTGGTAATATCACACTACCAATGAGAGCGTGCAAAACATTTGCAAGACCAATACTCGAATACAGCTCATCAGTCTGGAACCCACATTATGTATCTGATATTAACACAGCTGAGAAAGTCCAGAAATATTTCACAAGAAGAGTCCTCCACTCCTCTACTCATTGTAGAATACCTTATGCCACCAGACTTGAAATTCTAGACCTAGAAAACCTTGAATAACGTCATCTTCGGTCTGATCTAAGTGTGGTAAATAAAATCATACATTGCAATGACTTACCTGTCAATGAATAAATACTTCAGCTTCAACCATAGCAACACAAGAGCACACAATAGATACAAACTCAAGGTAAATCACACCAAACTTGATTGCAGGAAATATGACTTCAGCAACAGAGTGGTCAATGTCCGGAATCCTCTACCTGACTCTGTGGTTTCTTCCCCAAACCCCAAAAACTTTAACCTTAGACTGTCTACTATTGACCTCACCCCTTTCCTAAGAGGTCTGTAGGGGGTGTGCATAAGCGCACCAGCGTGCCTACCATCCCTGTCCTATTGTTTCTTTTTTATTTTTCTGATATGTATCCATTTCATGTATCCATAATTATGTTAATAACTGTTAACTTATAATTGCTTGACTAAATAAATAGATAGATAGATAGATAGATAGATAGATAGATAGATAGATAGATAGATAGAT